>ML785473.1:531922-549235 GCA_009831015.1 Picea engelmannii
TACAGTCTTGCACAAGTTCTCCAATCAATCTCTAGCTAGCTTGCTTCTTCTTCTTGTTCTTAACCCTTTCCATAAGTAATCTCCTCAATATATAGGAGAAGATTGATTAGTTACTTGGATAGGGAATGATCCCAAGATATCTGAAAAGTCAGTAATTTGCCAACCATTCGAACTCCAACTCACCCTTCTAGAAGATTCCTTCTAGAAGGATCGAGAACTTATTCATTTTCTTCCTTTAGAAACATGTCCGCACCCTAACCATTGACACAGTGCGGAAAGTTCGCAATCAAGCTGAATGCAGCCTGCGGGAATGAAGGATTTTCGCAGGCGAGTATATATGCAGCCTGCGGACTATTTTCAAAATATGATTTTGAGAAAATGACAAGTGTAACCTTCTTCAGGAAAATTTTCTTAATGAATAGTTTGATCTTCCATCATCATGACATAATCATAATATCATCTCGATAACCAAAAATGTGGATAACAACAAGGGACAAACTACAGAAAGGAAAACACAAGTTTGGTAAAAACGTCCCTTGGATAGTAGCATGACAAATGATGAGACTCAGGCAGCATGAGATTGACATAAGTTGATGATGCAGGAGGCAAAACCAACTCCCCATATGTTTGGAAGAATAACCAAATGGAGGAGGACACAACTCTATGAGAACAACGTCCTAAGGTCATACTATATCCCGGATATTTGACGAACAAAAGAAAAGATGTGATTTTTCCAAAGGTGACTCATTGTGCTACCAACAAAAAGAAAATACTTTTCCCTTCCTCTTTTTGGGGTATGTTTGATTTTGTTTTGTCTTTTTTCAATATTTTTGAAAAGATTTTGAAAAAAGAATAAAACAATGCTATGTTACAAAGGAGGATAGAGTGTCGCAAACATACTAGTTCCAAGTGCATGGAACACAGGTATTCTCAGGGCAAAGGGACATATACAGGAAAAGGACACTCGAAAAAAATCCTCCATGGGACAAAGGTGTCAATATGTAGAGGCAAAGTGCTACAAGGCTTGTGTATAAGGCATACTTTAGATGGTTCAGTTGAGAGCAACATGGATCCGACATTAGGCCAAAGACGCAGGTATGCAAATGCGATTAATAAGACACACAATGGTAACATCCTTCGATGTAAGTTTAACGAGCCTAGAGAAGGTAATCTTGATGGTTTTTCATATTTAGAGAGTCTAAGAAAAAATGTAAAAGGAGACTCTACTGGGGTACCTTTTTCAAAAATAGTCTAGTCGGTTCGAAAAAGGGGTAAACTAGCACTGAAAAGACGACTATTCAAAATCATTTTAACGAGTGTGACAAAGACAATATCACTCGACAATCTTTTCATTTTTAGGGATTCTGAAAAGAGTTTAACTAAGGACTCCATAAAGGTTGTTCTTCTTGGCCATTTTAATGAGTGTGAAGAAACAAGGTCACTCGACGATCTTTTCAATTTTAGGGAGTCTGAAAAGAGCTTAACTATGGACTTCGTGGGGGTGCCTTTTTCGTAAATTTAGTCCCTCGGGACCAAAAAAAGGGGTAAAATTATACCTGAGGATACTCTTCTAGAGAAATGAAGTTCCTAGAGTATACCTTTGTTCGTATAGTTGACCATCCAGACCGAAAAATGGGTAAACTATCGTCACACAAACGTGCCTTCAAATTTCAGTTTAACGAGCATGAAAGACAACAAGATCGCTGGACAATATTTTCATGTTTTAAAGGGTATGAAAAGGGCTTAAAAGAAGACCCATTTAAAATTTTGGGAGTCTCGGGGGTGAGGTCAAGAGTGATAAAGTATCATGTAGATGAGGCTCAAACTCGTAATCAAGACAAGACTAACAAGGACTCCCGAGCCTATAGTCATTACCAATAGCATGGATGCCGAAAATGAAAGCAGGATCTAGCTAGGGCATCCATGAAGGGGAAGGCTCTACCATGGCATTACGACACTTCTAAAGAAACAAATATGGTTTCGTGTTGCAACTCGGTGGGTTTGATCCTATGGCAGAGTGATAACGACAACAAGATACAAAAAGTGGAGGTGGAATTCTAACTTAAATGCTCAAGTTGGAAAAATGATATTTTTACCAAAGGACCTTCAAAAGTGACCCAAATCTCCCAAAAGATTCTCGATACCCGAAGTGACCTCTATCATAACCTTCCCAAAGAAACTCCTGAACCATACTAAATGATTTTCAGTTTATAAAAAATGACAAGGGGGTCCAAAAAATGACAAAAAGGGGCCAAAAAGTCTATAAATAGAAGCTTGCAGCTCATTATCACCATTGTTGATTTGGGAAATTGACTCTGGAGACAAAAAAAACCATTTGATAAAAGTGTTGATTCCGGGAGCTTCAGTGGATGAAACGAACTTTCGATTGGACCAAGTAAGTACAAATTCACTCCTCTTGCATTTCAATTTTTATTTTATGCATTTTATTTCATTTTTTGGGGGGGCGTCAACCTTTTCAACAGGTTGGCCCTAGGCACACACATATTGTCTTGGGACAGCATACATATGCACGTGTGCAAAATAATTACTACACTCGTGCATACACGACTGTCACCACTACAGACCACGTATGCCCCCAATTTTGTGAAAAAATTTAAAAATCAAGATCTAAATCCTCTCTTGAACTAGCAGTTGCAGGATGTATGTTAACTGGAGCGAAAGAGAGCATGAAGACATTGAAATTTTGGTCAATGAGGACCCTAGTGTGACTGTTGCATTGACTCAATCCGGGCTATTGAAATTCTACCAGTGTCCATTCATACGAGCACAATCGAGGCTACTGAACGCCTTAATAGATTATTGGCACTCAGATGTAGAGGCCTTCATGCTTGAAGGTCAGTTGTTGACTTCGACGATAGAGGACATATACTTCCTGGCTAGCCTCTTGAGTAGAGGGGAACCAGTCAATGTCTACACATTTCCTTCAGGGCCTCATAACATAGTAGAGGTGATTGGGCTCCATTGTGAGGCAGGGACTGACAAAGTGGGCACACAGGTGCCAATCAACAAGATATCTAACCTATCACTAAAATTGATAGTACTGCTAATTGGGCAGATCACTAGATTCATTGCACTTCACCGAGCATCCCGGGCGCAAATTCATTGTGCGGTGCAGTGTTTGAATGCACACGTGTTTGATTGGAGCATGACATTACTTGACTGCATGAAAAGGCATTTGACTGAGTGTCGCATGCGGAGGCACATAAACTTTGGGCATTATTCTTTGATAGGGTGCCTAGTATTATCCCTCAAGAGATAGTACAAGGGCACATAGCCACATTCCCAACCATATGTAGATGGGCGACATTGTTTCCACGACAGGGTGGTGGAAGGACCATGGACGCCTTCGATGACAAGTTCTTTGACTGGTGGTCTCAAGTAATTCACAATTGATATTCTTCCACTATCTCCCTCACATGTACATATAATGTTTTCGATGATGGACACATTTTTTTCTTGTTCATGCTAACTCTTCATATGTGTAGTTCCAATTTTGCAACATATTTAGTTGGTCCATGAATTTCATATCACTATTCAATATTCTAATTAAATTCAATATTATTCAACCAAATTTAATTAAATTAAATGCAATCTTAATCAACTAAATTCATCACTTGAGGAGCAAAAGAAACTTGTAGCTAGGTTAAGATTGTATGAGTAGGCATCTAAATAATTCACCACAATAATTTACATTGATACATAGTTTTTTTCCATAAGGGAGATATTAAAATCATTTCAAATGAATGTGGTCAAAACTCATTTAGAAATGGGGCATGCTCTTGGGTGTCAATTTTGAGATCAAGATCACTAGTTTAATGGAGAAAACCCAACCCTTTTAACCACTTAATTGTTGGAGGCCTGAACCCTTGTGCACATATGTGAAGAGGTATCTTAGTGGCCAATCCTAGGTTCCTACTAGATGGATTTAATGAGGCACCTGAGATAGATATTTGTTGGCTACTAGGAGCCGCCCCTAGTAACTTTCATTATAAATGTCTCTTTTATACTTTCCCTTTCTCCTTCAGTCGACTTCATCACCAATTTTTTATAGTGATTGGAAGGCCTAGTTATTATAAATGATTTAAAGAGAAGGCCATTAGATCCTTAGGGTAGTGTTTCTTTCATTTGATAGGGACTTTTACATTAGAGCTTCACATTATTTTCATTATTGAAATATAGTTATAAAACATTTGTTGCACTACTAGGTCATTTTCTTCTTCTTCTAATTATGAGGTCATTTTCTTTTATTTATCTACCTTGACACTCTAGTCTCCCTCCTAGTTGAATCTCTAAAAAAATTAACTCACTATCTCATGGGACTTGGTAATGGATCAAATTATATCACAACATCCATATGTATTCATTTTCCTGATGAAGTATCCAACTTCTTGAATATTTTCATCTTCATATTACATCTCTTCATGTAAACTTTGTGTTTTTTAGTTACACTATAAATCCTTAGGCCTATTTCATGACTCTATTATAATATCTTAATTCATTTTTTATACTTACTTATGCATATGGTGCTTCATTTCTTTCATTTATAATTACCCACTTGCAGGCGTGTCTTATGGTTACTTTACTTATCATTTCTTCAATACCATCTAGTTGCAATCTACAAGAAATAATTTTCCTCTAATATTTATCACCAACTAACTCCTTATTTTAAAACTTATCTTTACTATTTCGTATTTTCTCGTGCTACACAAAATTTCATCATATTGTAGTGTGACCTTTCAACTTTGTATCGGAATATTTATATCTTTTATGCTTTCAAATTTGAGATGGCACTCTATCTTTCTCAATCACTGTATTAATGGTTTTGAATTAACACTTCCATCATAATATGAAACCTTGATCCTCAATCCTCATTTTTTCTTTAGAAATATCATCAATTGTGTTGGAACATGTCCTCTTCAACTTCGCTATATTCTTCTTTTGGTTATGATGTCTTGACTAAATATCCAACTTCTTGAAGCTCTTCATATTTATATTACATCGCTTCAGGTCCAATATGTTACTTCAATTTTCTCTTAAACTCTTCAAGTATATTTCATTATTCTATTATAATATTCTTATTAGTATACTATATTTAGTTGTGTATACGGTCCTTCATTGCTTGCGTGTGCAATTTCCCACCCACTTCTATGTTTTATGGTTTCTTTATCTATAATTTGCTTGATGTAGTTGTAGATTGATAGGAGGATGAAAATTATGGGAGAGGGAAATATCAGATAAGAGGGTGGTATTATAGGTCCAAATATGCACAATACACCACCTTTCATATCAATCCTCAACTTCTATAGGTAATATATTATTCTAACATCCATATTTAATGTTGAAGTGGAAGCACTACCTATTTAATGTTGTGGAAGTAATACATATTTAATGTTTCTTATTACTAGGTTGAGCCCTCATCCATAGGGAATAGTGTCAATGATGATAACATACATATTTAATGTTGAAGTGGAATCACTACCTATTTAATGTTGTGGAAGTACTACATATTTAATGTTTCTTATTACTAGGTTGAGACCTCATCCATAGGGCACGATGTTGATGATGATCTATATAGTGACCTTGACCCTTCTCTTCAAATAAAGTGTAATTTGTAGAATCTAACAAAGCTATATTAAATTTAATCAAAATTGATACTCCTAAAAGTCACCAGGAACAATCTCAATTACTACGAAGAATGAAACAATATTTAGTATGCAATTAAAGTTGATGAACATGATATTTTTGTCATTAGTAAATTCTACATTTATTTTCTAGTTTAAAAAAAAAACTCTTTTTAATTCATTGTGGAAAATTTTGGACTATGATCGTACTATTGATCAACAATTTGTCCCTAGTATTATTAATTGGCGACCACTATCTGTACCATCCACCATTCCATGTACATCTCATGAAACTGCACCTATAAACAACCTTGATACTCTATCATAGGACATGCCCACAAACAACCTCCAGACTCCATTTCATCACACTCCCATTGGCCATGATCCTATTCCTCTTACTTCAGGTTCTTCTACTCCAATAACTATTATTATAGCACTACACAAATGAGCATAGACTTGGATGTAGACATTGATGGATTCCAATTGAAGGAAACAAAAATTTATGGGAGAAATCAATTTTGTGTTGCATTGGCTTGTATGACAAGTCATACATCTTTTTCACACCCACTACTAAAAGACTAAGCCCCTTTAGTTAATATACATGTTTCCCTATTCTAAATACATATAGTTTTAACTATTAATTGTTTTTAACTTTATGTCAAAGATGATATTTTTTAAAAATTGCATAGTTTAATAACTTAAAATTTCAAAATTTATATGTTTATGCATAAGAGGCACTTTCTACAACCTGGTATGGGGAAGATGTGTAATTATTTCCATGCTCAACATGGAGTTGACATGTGACATTTAAAAAATATTATTAACAAAAAAATATTTCAATGTCTACAATAAATAAATTATTTCAATGTCCACCTTAAGTAAAATATTTTTATATCAATTGTATGTCTGTGTGTGCAAAGTAAGTGAAAATTGAAAAACAATCTTAATGCATAGATAGGTTCTTTCTATATCCCATTATGAAGGAGGTCTATAATTCCTTCAATGCTTAACATGGAGTTGACCCATAGCATTTAAAACAAATATTAATAACAAAAAAATATTTCAATATCAGTCATAAATAAAATATTTCAATATCTACCTTAAGTGAAATATTTCAATATCAACTTTATTCCAAAAGACCAAGATGAATTAAGAAAGCTCAAAAGGTAAAAGAAGACAAGAATGAAGAAAAATGAGCAATAATTAAAAATTGAAAACCTATTTCTAGAGATAGAGACCAAAATGATAATATTAAATAGGAATTTGGGACACTTTGGATCCTCTCTTGGAACTGTCGTGGTTTTCCATGGTGCAAAGATCCTATGTTAAATTGGATCCCAAGTGAAATTGATATTGTTTTCCTAGTTGAAACTTGGAAGCATGAAGCGTCTAAGTTCCCTAACATAGAAGGATTTGTCTTGTGGTCGACATGGAACAAGAAATCCTATCTCATAGGGATTGGAGACATATCTTGTTACATAAAAAAGAATATCTCTCCTCACATTCAGCTTCATAAGATAGACCCTCTCAATCATTTGGATGGAGATATTGAACATTGATGTTGAGAAAAATATATATAGAAATATGTTGTTTTGTGCTTATTAATTCTATTTTTTATAAGAAAAATAATATAGATAAAAAGTGTCCCTATAATATCCTAGAACAAGTCATTTATAATCTAAGAAATGAAGGTAATAACCTCATGTTATGAGACTTTAATGCTAGAGATACAATTAACCAAGTGTCGTGAACCAAACTGGTTCATCTCAAAAACATCCAAAACAAATGGAATAATATGAAAGAATCCATAAGGATCAAAATAATATATTGAGTAAATATGAGAGACGATAGAATATGAATGAATACAATGAGGTCCCAATATAAATACCTAGGCGTGTGCATATTCACTAAGAATCATGTCTTTTTGTTGTGACATGTCTTTTCATTATTAATTTATGCCTTTTCATTATTAATTATTATTTATTTATATTTATGTTTATTACATTTCCCTCCACTTTAGAAATGTTTTTTCCTCAAAGCATATTCATGGAAAGGATTTACGTCTTTTCTCTAGCTTGTAATGTCTTCACATGATTCTATGTTCTTGATGTTGTCATGGTTGATGATACAAGATGGTATGAACTTCTAATTGTTGAGAAAAATATCTGAGTTATAAAAGGATCTAACCATCGTAATTTGATCCTTTGTGGAATATTGCTCTTACAGGATTCCCCATATAAATTGTTATTATGAGACTCAATTGCACTGACATCAATATTCTTCAAAAGATAGGTCAATCGTTTTCATTCTGAGTGATGAGTGATGTTTATAAAATGACTTGTCAATGTACCTAATTTTTTGATTAGGATCTCAATAAAGTGTCTTTATAGAATGGCTTTCCCTTATCATGTTTGTAGCATTTTCTTGGTTTATTTTTGGTATTATATCTTCTTCATGCCCTGATGTTACTTTGTTGATCATTGAATTTCTAATAGTAAGTGTACTTGGAATTTCCATCAATTCTAATTCGACATCTGAAGTTGTCCTTACTTCAACTAGATTTGCACCTTCTTGAGTTGTGATTTTGATTGACTATGTATTTGTTCCTTTCTCTACAACTTGGATTTTTTCATATGATTGATTCGATACTTCCTTCTTGATATTTTTTTCTAAATTGTTTTCCAACAACTTCGTATCATTCTTAAGATTCCCAATTTATGTATGTAGCTTTTTATTGTGACTCCTTAAATGTGAAAGTCCATCATTTCTTGATTTTTCAACTTTATTTTAAATGTCTTGATTCTCGATTTTCTAGTCTTTTAACCTTCTAATTTGTTCAATCGACCTTTGATTAAGGTTTTTTAAGTGTGAATTGTCTTCCTCTTTTTTTATAGGTTCTTCTTGAATTCCTTTTCAAGATCTTGCTTTTCTTATTCTAATATTTTATTATACTGCTTTGTAGCCTTTGTCTTCTTGATTTGTGCAAGTAATTTTTTACTATGGTATTTTAGGTAACAAGTTTTCTGGTCATTTTCTAATAATTCTTTGTAGAACATATCTTTGAGATATTTATATTTATGTTGTGATACTTTCTTGTTTTGTCAATGTTTGGCTAGTCCATCCTCTAATTTTTTTATTTTTGAGTTACCTTGACCTTCCAATTGTAATTTTTTAGTTCATTGGATTGTGGCATATTGTAGGAGTTGTTAGGTCGTGAGAATTTGCCTCATTTTTGTTCCTTTGTCAATCTCAAGTCTAAATTTTTTGTGAGTTTAACACTAGGTAACTTTGAATTTATTCTTTGCATTGTGATAGACATTTGGATGTATGAATAAGAGAATTATGTGCTTTTTGAACATTTCCTTGAGTGTTTGCAGAACTTCACTTTGGATGTTGTTGCAGAAGCTTCAAGACTTGTATCAACTATGAAAGTTGTAGATCCAGTATCTGTTGTAGAAGTTGTAAAATGAGTACCAGATGCAAAGAAATAGTCACAGTAATAATGAAGTTATAACAATTGACTCCTAAACCATCTATGTCATGTTTTACCTAGGCCATTGAGGATCCATGCTAGTTGATTCTAGTTGACCACCTGAAGATGGAAAATCACAATTGTGTGTTTTTATTTTGTGTCAAAGACAAAAAAAAATTGTAATTTGTGAACAGTAATATAAAATGTCTCAAGCCAATGGTTTTAATCCATCTTATATTTTTAATTATAGAACACCAACACGACATATAAATCATCTCCTTGTTGGTGTAACACTCTGTTTCCCCCCAGTCTGTAAAAATAACTATGTTGGCCAAGAACTATGGCAAACTCAAAGATGTGAATTATTGATTTGACGGACCTTTGCATAAAGGGTCAAAGAATGTAAATTATATAATGAATATGTGTTGCATGACTGCTGAGAAGGGGATGTGCTAAAAGAGACCATGATGGATAATGAGAGGTGGTGGAAGGGACCTGGAATGGTTGCGTTAACTTCCATAGAGCCAGTCCTGTACTGGTTTACACTTGCTCACAAACCAAAGCAACTCTCTAATCCTGAAATGGATTTTCCCATCAGATTGATAGGTGGGGAGGCTCCTCAAGAGTTAATGAGGGGATGGGGGTGAACCTCCCATCCGGAACAACCCTCAAACCTGACCACAGATGGCAGAATTCATGCCACACGCAACCTTGCAGACAAAAATTGGTAAGAGAGGAAATGTGGTAGGAGGAGAAGGAGAACAGTGCGCATGACGGGGATCGTAGAAGAGAACTGGAGAAACCCTGGAAACGTAGGGAGTTCTGAATACTAGGAGAAGGAGAGTAACATTCATCCTGGATTGTTTTCTTGTATCAGGAGAAGGAGAGTAACCTTCATCCTTGATTTATGTTGAGATGGAAGTAGGAGACCGAACCTCAAAGCATCATGGTCTAGCTCAGGGGTGGCTAGTGGTAAATCTGTTTGGAGTCACTGAGCCTACAGTTGGGTGGAAACGAGCACCCCTCTTAGCAGTTTCATCATGCCTAGTAGATTTGATAAGTGTTTTATACCTTGTATTTCGAATGGAATATTGTGAATACATTCTCATGTTTATATGCCCATAATAATTTATGTGTGGAATGATTACTTGGTGTTTTAGACTGGAAATAATGGATGAATGTGTATGCATATATGTTACTATTGGTTTCTATACAAAGGATTAAGGTTGGGACATGAATTCGCTCCACTGAGAATCATCGTGTTTTCTTAACTCTCGTAATGTTCCGGGAAGGCTCTTCAAGAGTACTCTTCTCCGGAGATTACCCCATAAACCTTGGAATCCTCATCGAACCTTTACCCAGATACTTGACTGAGATTAGGGATGATTTCCCAAGAACCGTCTGACGGTTCATGCGATCTGAGTCTGGAAACCTTACGCAAGGAAGGATAGCTCTCTAAGGTCTTGGAGTCATGGGAGTTTGAAGCCTCGAGAAGTGGAACTTCGTGATTCAAGCTCAGAAGGGATAACGAGCCCAATTATAGAAAGAGAGAATACCCTACCATTTGGTAGACGAACGGTCGGAATCCTTTCGGGAATACCCCATATCTATCAATACCAATGGATCTAGAGAAGGAGTGTAGTTGTTAACACCTCGCCCCTTTCAGCCTTTGCAAGTAGCGATGGGACCTAGGACCGTAGATCTAAGGATCTAACGGAGCCCTAATGACCATCAATGTTAGCCTTTGTAAAGGCAGGAGAGTAGCATTTCATTGACTCATGACTTGGTGTGGTCAAGGGTAGGGCTGCATGAACTCACAATTCACAAGATCGGGATGTGATCGTGACCATTGGATCCAAGGCATGGGAGAACCGTCAGATCATAACTTTCGGGGTTATCGCCTATCGGGAGTTTGGAACTTGAGGGAGTTTATTTTCGATTGTAGAAGTCGCAAATTGTCGAGCGTCGAGGGCTCGTGCAAACACATGACCCATCCTTAAGTGGGGACCGCGTAGTTGATAGGTGGCGTAACAACAAGCGCCCAGAGAAAGGTGGGAACGGGTGACAGGTGATGGATACATGTCGCCTAGGAAGGAGTCAACCCATTGTTGACTTATCATATCTCGGGAACTCGCTAAGGAGGAGCATGAGGTCTCAACACTCAAACTCACGAAGTTGCGAGATGCGAGTAGTACTAGTATTTAGCCTATGAAGCGGGTGACCGATGGTGGACCTGTGTCACACTAGGAAAGAGTCAACCCATTGTGGACTTATCATGGCTCAGGGTTTCGCAAGATGAAGAAGCTGCACCTTGATCGCTAAGGCAACAAAACGTCGAGAGCCGAGGTCTCGTGTGATGGGCGGCGACGACATAGCTCGTGATCAGAGTTTAGCGGGGTTGACAAGTGGCATGTGTGCATATCTTTGGCAGATTCCACGCAACATTGACCTCTCACGTCTCAGGGATTTGCGAAGGAGGAGCACGAGAGCTCAACATATCAACTGGCGAGGTTGCAAGTGGTGCTAGTGTTTGGCCTAGCCTACGGTTACATGTATCAGGTGCTAGTGAGGAGCAGCCATACCCGTATAGTATCTCGGGTATCGGTGTTTGGAGAAAAAGGGAGTCTAGAGTCTTGATTCCCGACTCGTGAGTTGTGAAAGGCCCTTGCGCTAAGGCCAACTTGCAATTGTTTGGAGGAGGATAAGGAAAGAGAGGGTCTGTGCTAGGCCCCATAGAAGTCTAGAGGATTTTGTTCCTTGAAGAAAAGGATGAAAAATCTAAGTTGTCGTAGTGGGTGTCTGACAAATTGGTATCAGAACTAGGTTACAACACTTGGCCTGCTTGGGATCATGAACGCGTTGCGTTGAAATTCCATTTGAAGTACTCTTAAAAGGAGTAACCCTCTATCTTAACCCCCTTTAGCAAAAGCCAAAGTTAAGAATGAAAAATTCCTATTGTGTGTATGCATTTGAAAAAAATATGAATTACGCGCTGATTGTGAATGAATATAATGTTGACTAACAATAAGTGTTTTCTTGCACAACAAGTGGACGATCAATCGCAGGAAACTGCAGACGCATAGAATGGTGACACACCACAAAGTGGGGGATGGCTCCCACAACAGAGACGAAGAGTCTGACGAAAGGAGAGCAGTAGAGACCCCTCTCGATCTAGATGAGATTGTGAAAAGCCTCATGGTCGAACTATAGAGCTGCAAGGCCGACAATGAGAGGTTGATAAAAGAGAAAGAGAAGCAAACAGAAATTAATGCAGTCTTGCTGCAGATTTTATCCGACATACAAAGACAGTTGTAGCATGAACCTGACACCATTCACGCGGACCGACGACAGACAAAGAAAAGTCGAAGTCTACCTGAGATACGGAAACATGGTCTTTTAAGTGGCCACACTGGGAAGAACACCTCGAGAAAGTTCCACCCCAGAGATAGGGGAAAAGCATCAGACGATTCCTCTGGAAAGGAAACTGATGACTCAGAGGGATCTTCTAGTAGAAAAACTAGTTCTTATTCCCGAAGAAAATGGAAGAAGCGAAAGTCTTCCAAAAGTCACAATCTCGGAGAATTCAAGAAGGCCAAACCACACTCTTTTTACGATGAGATAAAGAAAGGGGAGGAAGAGGAGGCCTGGCTGCTTGGACTAAAGAAGTATTTTAGAGTCCATGACTTCTCAGAAAACTTGAAGGCCCGAGTAACCACTTTCAACTTGAATGGAAAGGCTTTGATTTGGTGGGAAGACCTTAAGAATGTAAAAGGGATTCACGAAGAGGACCTATCTTGGGAACGGTTTGAGAAATAATTTAGAAAGAAGTATCTATCGGAAAAGTATTTCGACAAAAAGACTAAATAATTCTATGAACTCAAACTGGGGCAACGCACCATATAGGAATATGTTAGCAGATTCCTCGAATTGTTGAGGTACATACCCTATATAAAAGTAGAAAAGGCAAAGGTGCAATGATTCATTAGTGGACTACCTAAGGACTATCAGAACAAGATTGAGTTTGACGAGCCAAAGACCCTAAAAGACACTATCTAAAAGGAAAGATATTGTTACAAACAACTGGGGCATCCGACAGAACCTTGCAAAAACTGGAAGCAAAAGAATAGTTTGGGATTCTAGAAAAAGGGGTTTAAATCCCCCAAGATTTAAAAACTATAAAAAGGAATCAAGGATGAGCTTCCTAACCCAAAGTGTACACCAGCAGAATTTCTCCTCCCAGAGTAGAAATAAACCTTCTGGATCTACCCCAGGAAAGATTGATAACCCAAAGAGAGAACCCTTTAAATGTTGGGGTTGTGGAGAAGAACATCTACTGAGGGGCTGCCCACACCGACAATAGAACAGTCAGAGAATTTACAACATTCAAGAAGCTACCACCGTCAATGACATGGTCAGGAGTGTGCAACAAATTTATGCAGCCTTGGATAATAAACAAGCTGACCACCAAGCTTCAGTGGTGGAGATGGAAGGTATGATCACCAACCATCTAGTGTCTATTCTAATTGACCCTGGTTCAAATTTGAGTTATATAGCTCCTAAGGTTGTTGATAAGTGTAAATTACAGCCACATAAACATGCCAAGCCATGGTTGGTACAGTTAGCCACTGGCACCAAAAGAAAAGTAGCGGAGGTCATACCAGCTTGCCAATTCACTATGGGTGAATTCCCCACCCAAGAAACCCTTAACATACTACCCCTAGGATCATATGACCTGTTGATTGGAATGGACTGGCTGTCCACATATAAATCCAAACTGGAATGTTACCATAAAACTTTAGAATGTGTGGGTGAAGAAGGAAGAAGGATAACCCTTCGAGGGATCCAAAAACCTGTCTCGGTGAGACGAATATCAACCCTTCAAATGAGAAAGTATTGCAGAAAGGGGTGTCTACTTTATGTGATACAGGTGTTGGAATCATTTGATGATTACAAACCAAGCCTCGAAGACCAACCCAACCTAAGAGAATATAGAGATGTATTTCCAGAAGAGGTATCGAGTCTACCTCCGAGAAGGGACATTGACTTCTCGATAGAACTTGCACCGGGAGCGGTGTTGATCTGAAAATAGAAGTCTGACTTGTTATGCTATGCAAGGACCCTCTACTTCATTAAAATAAACTTTACAGGACCTTGCTTCATGTGTTAAAATATGTAAGATAAACTTATGTGTTAAGTTCATGTATCTTCTTGTAAATGCTTATGCGTGAGGATATGTTCTTTTAAATGGTTAAATATGTACTTTCAATAAATACACAGCAACATAACTTGCAGCAAATAAACCATCAAACTCACAACAAGAACAACATGATAAAGGAGTTCACCCCTCTCCGGGTTACATCTCCTTGAGCCTCCATCAATGGACTTGGCTCTCTGGGATTAATTAGTCAAAATTTATTTTACAAGCTGCTGCTCAACTCCAATGGAAAAATAGACTGTACCATTGGGATCAGAACACATAAAAACCCCAAAAATGACTAATCAAACTCTGAAAACGGATCATGGCTCATCCGGGCATGACCTCTTCTACATGTGGCCATAAGCTTCACTGATATTCTCTTTGGCAAAAACACCTGTAAAAGTCCTCAATAGCCTCTGAAACTTGTCCCAATGTGTTCAGAGAATAACAATTATCCAAAAATGATTATTCAATCACAGAAAACAAACATAGGCTCACCAAAACATGTCCTCAATCAATGAGGGCTTCAAGCTCCCTGGAGCTTGCTGAAACTTCAATGGCTAAAAACCTACAAAAGAAGTCTTCAAATGGCCTTGATAATAGTGCCAATGGATTCAAGACGTCCAAAAACCCCTAGTTGGGCTTTTACGGCACCTCAATTAGCCAAGAAATGAAGAAGATAGGCCTTCTGCCATTTTCCTCCTTCAAGCTTGTTGGCTCTGGTTCACCAAAACGCACCTCTGTGTGCTTGAACCTGGCACACACACAATAAATAGCGTGAAAAACCAGGACCGGGCACAACCGTGCCAACAGTGCAAACTGTAGAACGGTTATGGGTGCGCCAGCCCCTAGCCGCCTAGCACCTGGGCGTATGAGAATCATGTGACTGCGCGCATTGGTAAAAGTGCTAAACGGTTGAACCGTTCTAACTTCCCGCGCACTTAACTAGGGTCATATGAAATGTCGGCATATAACCATGTGCCAAAGTGTTAACCGTTCAAACCATTTCCAAAACCCGCGTGTTGCATAGAAACCGCGCGCATATATATACAGTGGCCATATGAAACGACTATACGACCATGGGTCGGGGCTAAGCCCCGGCCCGACCCCCGCCCATATGTACAATCATATGATTTTAAAAACAATGCAAACAATTATATGTTAAGTCACATAGTGTGGGCGTATTGGTCGGCGGTCTTTGTTAGAGATTTATGGCTATGGGGAGGTTCGGGGGTCGAACCCCACGGACTCCAATACATTTTAACATATCAACCAATCAACCAATGTCGGGGTGCCACGTGGCAGCCCACGATTGGGCCACGTGGCACCCAATCATTGACCAGAAAACTGCCACATGTCGACACATCATTCGCCTTCAACAACCAACCAGAATCTGCCATGTCATCATATGCCACATCATCGTATGGTTTGTATGGCCCTGCCACGTCAGCCTGTATGGACTGTACGGACTATACAGTCAGCATCAAAAAAATTTCCATGTTTGACTTGACGAACATATTGCAATATCTCTCGCTCCCGACTTCCGTTTGAGATGAAACGAATTGCATTGGGTTCACAACGATGAGGCCTACGCTCTCATCCGGTTTGAAGCGATTCCAAGCACTTTGAATTTTTGAGCTAAAATTTGACCCCTAGTCCAGATTTTGATCACACCTTCCCACTGAAAGGATTTTGGACCCAAAAAAACTTATGATTATCGGTATGCCTTCAAGTTATATCAACTGATTCTACTTGAAAAGTCTTTTCGACAATCACCTGAATACCTTGACATGCCTTGCACTGCAACTGGCTATGTCCCTCAACCACTGTTCTCTGGTTGCTGCTGACCCACTGTTCTCTCTGTGCTTGGAAGACTGCCAACCTTCCCACTGAGAATCAATTCCCTCTTGTGAAATCTTCGATGTCAACAAAATCAACTCTACAATGGCTGCAAAAACTTTTCTGCGACATCTTGTCACAAGCCAAGAAAACCATCAATCTTGAAAACAAACTTATACAAGACTGAAAATGATGCCAACAAAGTCTTTTTGCTCTTCAAACAAACTGTCGCATCTTGTAATTCATCAAAGTACATGGCGTTTTCCTGCAAATTGGTGTACTCAAAATCAACTTTCAAGTCAACAAACACCATCGACTAAACACAAGTCGAAAAACACGATCGACACAACATAGTCATCAGACAATCATTGACACTAGTTGAGACTTATTTGAAACATCTCAACCTTCCCAAAATGACAAGTCAACAAACATGATACACAATCATGTTACAATCATGAATCATTCATGATGAACCATCACCAGGTTCACTGCTTACACATACATAAAAACAAATGCATGCACATGACTCTTCAACTCTCCTTCCAGTACAAACATAAGTACATAACCCAAAACATGTGGGTACATAAGAGCTGAATATGAAAAAGATATATGGTTGTAACAAGTGAACATGATATCCATCTTTTACATCCTCCTGACGAATTTGTGCAACAAACAAGAATGCCTTCACACGAATTGCATTCACATGCAACTTGCATCATAAAAGTTGTGATAAACTGTTGCAACTTATCATGCTTCCCATAAATGCACACATAACGCTGAAAAGTGCATTTACAACAGAAAATGCAAGCTTTACTTGCTCCAGAAATCCAACCATTTCTTACCAAGCCAACTCAATGGTGATTTTTTCTGCTGGAAATCGTCCTCTTGTGAATCATCTTGACTCACTTCGATGATGGAATCTCCTCTTCCATTCTTGCCAATCTATTTATCCAACTGCTTCTTATTCTGTGGATGAGTGGTTGGATGCAATGTCCAACATTGGTCAATGAGATGACCCCGCTTCTGACAATGAGTGCAAATCTTTTGCATCCTCTTTTCACGTTGTCTTTGCTTATGAAGTTTCCTGAAAGCGGTTAATCTTTTCCAACATTTTGAAACATGATGGTTATATAAACCACAATATGTACATGGATTCTTTCTTC
>ML785473.1:549712-572237 GCA_009831015.1 Picea engelmannii
GATATCAAACTTCAACACAAAACTTGCACAAAAACCAATAGCTAAATCTCAAGCTATCAATGGCAAACACATGAGAAAAACAAACTTATGCTCTGATACCACCTGATCTGAAAATAGAAGGCTGACTTGTTATGCTATGCAAGGACCCTCTACTTCATTAAAATAAACTTTACAGGACCTTGCTTCATGTGTTAAAATATGCAAGATAAACTTATGTGTTAAGTTCATGTATCTTCTTGTAAATGCTTATGCGTGAGGATATGTTCTTTTAAATGGTTAAATATGTACTTTCAATAAATACACGGCAACATAACTTGCAGCAAATAAACCATCAAACTCACAACAAGAACAACATGATAAAGGAGTTCACCCCTCTCCGGGCTACCACTCCTTGAGCCTCCATCAATGGACTTGGCTCTCTAGGATTAATTAGTCAAAAGTTATTTTACAAGATTCTTCTCAACTCCAATGGAAAAACAGACTATACCATTGGGATCAGAACACATAAAAACCCCAAAAATGACCAATCAAACTCTGAAAACGGATCATGGCTCATCCGGGCATGACCTCTTCTACATGTGGCCATAAGCTTCACTGAGCTTCTCTTTGGAAAAAACACCTATAAAAGTCCTCAAAAGCCTTTGAAACCTGTCCCAATGTGTTCAGAGCATAACAATTAGCCAAAAATGATTATTCAATCACAGAAAACAAACATAGGCTCACCAAAACATGTCCTCAATCAATGAGGGCTTCAAGCTCCCTGGAGCTTGCTGAAACTTCAATGGCTAAAAACCTGCAAAAGAAGTCTTCAAATGGCCTTGATAACGGTGCCAATGGATTCAGGACATCCAAAAACTCCTAGCTGTGCTTTTACGACACCTCAATCGGCCAAGAAATGAAGAAGATAGGCCTCCTTCCATTTTCCTCCTTCAAGCTTGTTGGCTCTGGTTCGCCAAAATGCACCTATGTGTGCTTGAACCTGGCACACATGCAATAAATAGTGTGAAAACCCAGCACCGGGCGCAACTGTGCCAATGGTTCAAACTGTAGGAAGGTTATGGGTGCGTCAGCCCCTAACCGCCTAGCACCTGGGTGTATGAGAATCATGTGACTGCGCGCATTGGTAAAAGGGCTAAATGGTTGAACCGTTCTAACTTCCCACGCACTTAACTAGGGTCATATGAAATGTCGGCATATAACCATGTGACAAAGTGTTAACCGTTCAAACCACTTCCAAAACCCGTGTGTTTCATAGCAAACGCGCGCATATATATACAGTGGCCATATGAAACGACTATACGACCATGGGTCGGGGCTAAGCCCCAGCCCGACCCCCGCCCATATGTACAATCATATGATTTTAAAAACAATGCAAACAATTATATGTTAAGTCACATAGTGTGGGCGTATTGGTCGGTGGTCTTTGTTAGAGATTTACGCCTGTGGGGAGGTCCGGGGGTCGAACCCCACGGGCTCCAATACATTTTAACATATCAACCAATCAACCAATGTCGGGGTGCCACATGGCAGCCCACGATTGGGCCACGTGGCACCCAATCATTGACCAGAAAAATGCCACATGTCGACACATCATTCACCTTCAACAACCAACCAGACTCTACCATATCATCATATTCCACGTCATCGTATGGTCTATACAGCCTTGCCACGTCAGCTTGTACGGACTGTACAGACTGTACAGTCAGCATCAAAATTTTTTACCTGTTTGACTTGACGAACAGATTGCAATATCTCTCGCTCCCGACGTCCGTTTGAGACGAAACGAATAGCGTTGGGTTCGCAACGACGAGGCCTACGCTCTCGTCCGATTTGAAGCGATTCCGAGCACTTCGAATTTTTGAGCTAAAATTTGACCCCTGGTCCAGATTTTGATCAGGTGTTAGTGTCTCGGACAACCTACAGGATGAGCACACCCGAGCTAGTTGAGTTTAAATTACAACTAAAAGAAATGATGGACAAAGGCTATATCCGTCCCAGCGTGTCTCCATGGGGAGCACCAGTTCTGTTTGTAAAGAAGAAAGATGGTACCCTCCTACTATGCATAGATTATAGACAACTAAACAAGGTAACCATAAAGAACAAGTACCCCTTACCCAGGATCGATGACCTGTTCAATCAATTGGGAGGTGCTTCCATCTTCTCAAAGATTGAATTGAGATCTGGATACCATCAAGTCCGAATCAAGGGTGAAGACATCCACAAAACTGCCTTCAGGACGAGATATGGTCACTATGAGTTTGTGGTAGTACCATTCAGATTAACCAATGCCCCTGCCACTTTTATGTGCTTGATGAACAATGTGCTCAGCAAATTCCTAGAAAAATTTGTACTGATTTTTATTGACGATATATTAATTTACTCCAAGACTAGAGAGGAACATGAGGAACATCTTAGACTCATGCTTCAAGTGCTAAGAGAGCATCAACTCTATGCCAAATTTAGTAAGTGCGACTTTTTCCAGAAGCAAATACATTACTTGGGCCATGTCATATCTGAAGAAGGAGTAGCAGTATACCCTGACAAGATCAGGTCTATCATGGAATGGCCTACCCCAAAGGATGTTTCAGATATCAGATCCTTTATGGGCTTAGTAGGATACTATAGGATATTTATAAAAGGATTCTCCAAGATCGGTTTTCCAATCACTACCCTCCAGAAGAAGGGAGATAAATTCACATGGACACAAGAATGTGAAGAAAGATTTCAATCCCTAAAACATTTACTGACCCACACACCTGTGTTGAAGATCGTTGATCCTGAAGCTGACTTCCTCGTGTACACAGATGCCTGCAAGGAAGGGCTCGGAGGAGTCCTTCTGCAAGGAGGAAGTGTAGTCTGCTATGAATCCCGAAAATTGAATGAGAACAAAGTTAACTATGTGACCCATGATATAGAACTGGCCGCCATAGTGCTGGCCTTAAAAATGTGGAGGCATTACTTCCTGGGAAGAAAATTTGTACTTATGACAGACCATTGTGGATTGCGATATCTATTTGACGAACCAAAACTCAATGCTAGACAAGCTAGGTGGATGGCCCTTCTTAGTGAGTTTGATTTCGAAATCAAACATATCAAGGGAGAGGAAAATAAGGTGGCCGATGCCCTTAGCAGAAGTATGAAAACAATTCATCTGGTAGCGGTGAGCACCTGCAAGACAAATGTCAAGGAAAGAGTCAGGAATGCACAAGCAATAGACACATTCTTCTAGACCGTGACCTCGTACCTGGAGCAAGAACCCACAAGAATAAAGTATGAAGGATACCAGATGATAGATGGAGGTCTGCTAACTTACAAAAACATAATGTATATTCTAGAATGTGATGACTTGAAGAGGTTCATAATGGATGAACTACATAAAATACCATATATTGGTCATCCCGGATACCAGAAGATGATCACAGCCACCAGGAAACAATTCTATTGGCCTGGATTGAAGAAATACATAGCTGAGTACTTAGCCAAATGCATAGAATGCCAATAGGTTAAAGCAGAACACTGACACCTAGAAGGATTATTACAACCTCTACCAATCTCGGAATGAAAGTGGGAAACCATTTCCATGGACTTCATCACCGGATTACCAACATCGACCAAACAGAATGACACCATCATGGTAGTGGTGGATAAATTGAGCAAGTCTGCCCATTTTATCCCCATCAAATCGACTTGCAAGGAAATAGATATCGCCAGCATATTCATGAAGGAGATATTTAGACTACATGGTATGCCTAAAGAGATCGTGTCTGACAGAGACACGAAATTTACTTCCAACTTTTGGAAATCCTTGATGGATGGTCTAGAGACCAAATTACTGTTTAGCACCACCTATCATCCTCAAACCGATGGATAGACAAAAAGAGTGAACCAAATATTGGAAGACATGCTAAGAATGCATGTAATGCATAAACCCAATAAGTGGGAAGATCTCCTGCCACTGGTGGAATTCGCCTACAACAATGGCTACCAAGGATCCCTGAAGATGAGCTCTTTCGAAGTCCCTATGGTAGACCATGCAATACTCCAGTTAGTTGGAGTAATCCCATGAACAGAGTTACTATTGGACCCGACATGTTGAAAGAAATGGAACAACAAGTGACTCAGATAAAACAAAATCTAAAGGTCGCTCAGAACAGACAGAAAAGTTACACCGACCGAAAGAGAACTCTGAGAGAATTCAAGACGCGAGATCACGTATATCTTAGAGTTAGGCCCAGGAAGAGTTCCCTGAGGATGGGAGCTTGTGCCAAGTTGGCACCTCGGTATTGTGGACCCTTTGAAGTTATAGATAGAGTGGGACCTGTAGCCTATAGGCTAACACTTCCTCCCACAGTAAAAGCACATAATGTTTTCCATGTTTCATTATTGAAGAGATATGTACATGATTCTAATCATATAATTGACTGGTCTATGATTCAGGTGGAACCAGAGGGAGAATTCTTTCCAAAACCTAAATGCATACTGGACAGAAAGGAAACCCCACTCAGGAATTGAACCATTGCACAGGTCAAGGTGCAGTGGAAACATTTTGGCCCATATGAGGCTATGTGGGAAATGGAAGATGCCATGAAATGGGCATATCCGATTTTGTTTACTTCTGTACATACACATCATATTTATACATAGAACATCGAGGACGATGTTTCTTTAAGAGGGAGGGAATTGTAACACCCTGTTTCCCCCCAATCTGTAAAAATAACTATGTTGGCCAAGAACTATGGCAAACTCAAAGATGTGAATGTTTGATTTGACAGACCTTTGCATAAAGGGTCGAAGAATGTAAATTATATAATGAATATGTGTTGCATGACTATTGAGAACGGGATGTGCTAAAAGAGACCATGATGACTAATGAGAGGTGGTGGAAGGGACCTGGAATGGTTGCGTTAACTTCCACCGAGCCAGTCCCGTACTAGTTTACACTTGCTCACAAACCAAAGTAGCTCTCTAATCCTGGAATGGATTTTCCCGTCAGATTGGTAGGTGGGGAGGCTCCTCAACAGTTAATGAGGGGATGGGGGTGAACCTCCCATCTGTAAGATCCCTCAAACCTGACCACGGACGGCGGAATTTGTGCCACACACAACCTTGCAGACAAAAATTGGCAAGAGAGAAAATGTGGTAGGAGGAGAAGGAGAACAGTGTGCGCGATGGAGATTGCAGAAGAGAACTGGAGAAACCCTAGAAATACAGGGAGTTCTGAATACCAGGAGAAGGAGAGTAACCTTCATCCTAGATTGTTTTCCTGTATCAGGAGAAGGAGAGTAACCTTCGTCCTTGATTTCTGTTGAGCTAGAAGTAGGAGACTGAACCTCAAATCATCGTGGTCTATCTCGGGGGTGGCTAGTGGTAAATCCGTTTGGAGTCATTGAGCCTACGGTTGGGTGGAAATGAGCACTCCTCTTAGCAGTTGCATCATGCCTGATAGATTTGATAAATGTTTTATACCTTGTATTTCAAATGGAATATCATGAATACATGCTCATGTTTATATGCCCATAATAATTTATGTGTGGAATGATTTCCTGGTGTTTTAGACTGGAAATAATGGATGCATGTGTATCCTTATATGTTACTATTGGTTTCTGTACAAAGGATTAAGGTTGGGGCATGAATTCTCTCCATTGAGAATCGACGTGTTTGCTTAACTCTCGTAATGTTCCGGGAAGGCTCCTCGAGAGTACTCTTCTCCGGATATTACCCCATAAACCTTGGAATCCACGTCGAACCTTTACCTAGATACTCGACTGAGATTAGGGACAATTTCCCAAGAACCGTCTGATAGTTCATGCGATCCAGGTCTGGAAACCTTATGCAAGGAAGGATATCTCTCTAAGGTCTCAGAATCATGTGAGTTTGAAGCCCCGAGAAGTGGAACTTCATGATTCAAGCTCAGAAGGGATAGCGAGCCCAATTATAGAAAGAGAGAATACCCTACCATTTGGTAGACGAATGGTCGAAATCCTTTCAGGAATACCCCAGATATGTCAAGAGTGATGGATCTAGAGAAGGAGCACAGGCGTTAACACCTCGCCCCTTTTAGCCTTCGCAAGTAGCGATGGGACCCAGGACCGTAGATCTAAGGATCTGATGGAGCCCTAATGACCGTCGATCTTAGCCTTTGTAAAGGCAGGAGAGTAGCATTTCGCTGACTCGCGACTTGGTGTGGTCAAGGGTAGGGCTACATGAACTCACAATTCGCAAGATCGTGACATGATCGTGACCGTTGGATCCAACGCATGGGAGAACTGTTGAATCAGAACTTTCTGGGTTATCGCCTATCGAGAGTTCGGAACTTGAGGGAGTTTCTTTTCGATTGTAGAAGTCGCAAAGTGTCGAGCGCTGAGGGCTCGTGCAAACACGTGACCCATCCTTAAGTGGGGACCACGTAGTTGATAGGTGGTGTAACAACAAGCGCCCAGAGAAAGGTGGGAATGGGTGACAAGTGATGGATACATGTCACCTGGGAAGGAGTCAACCCATTGTTGACTTATCGTATCTTGGGAACTCGTGAAGGAGGAGCATGAGGACTCAACACTCCAACTCGTGAAGTCGCGAGATGCAAGTAGCACTAGTATTTAGCCTAGGAAGTGGGTGACCGGTGGTGGACACGTGTCACACTGGGAAAGATTCAACCCACTGTGGACTTATCATGGCTCGGGGTTTCGCAAGATGAAGAAGTTTCACCTTGATCGCTAAGGCCGCGAAACACCGAGAGCCGAGGTCTCGTGCAACGGGCAACGGTGACACAAGTGGCGTGTGTGCATCGCTTTGGAAGAGTCCACGCAACATTGACCTCTTGCATCTCAGGGATTCGTGAAGGAGGAGCACGAGAGCTCAACACCTCAATTGGCGAGGTTGCGAGTGGTGCTAGTGTTTGGCCTAGCCTATGGTTACATGTAGCAGGTGCCAGTGAGGAGGAGCCGTACCCATATAGTATCTCGGGTATCGGTGTTTGGAGAAAAAGCGAGTTGAGAGTCTTGATTCCTGACTCGCGAGTTGTGAAAGGCGCTTGCGCTAAGGCTAGCTTGCGGTCGTTTGGAGGAGGATAAGGAAAGAGAGGGTCTGCGCTAGGCCCCATAGAAGTCTAGAGGATTTTTTTCCTCGAAGAAAAGGATGAAAAATCTAAGTTGCCGTAGTGGGTGCCTGACAGTTGGAAGCAAAGGGGTCAATACGTATCTTTCATTTCCTAAACTGTAAGACTGTAACAATGTTATTTTAATACCAAGAGTAGTTGATGTCCATTGTAATGTTGTGTGCATGATTAAGTTATTTCTTTTGTTGTTGAATTTTATTTAGGAGATACTTTGTTCTAGGAGGAGGGTCCACTCCAGGAAATAGGTATCGTTCATGTAATTATAGTTAATTAGATTGTTACTTTAGATTGTTGTTCTTTGTGTTAAATTTCTTACAATAATTCTATGCAATATATAAATAGTAGTAGTTTTTTTTATTTGTTGCTATCTAATTTGATTCATTTGTTGTTATAACTTACGAACAATTGAGCTTGTCATTGTTGTTTATATTTTCTGTGGATTTCATTTATGTTGTAGGATCTGCGGGGTTGACTTGTGCTCTTCTAGTCCATGCTAATACATAGCAGGATACAGACTACCCCTAGCAGTTTGTAGCCTAGTTTAGTTAAGTGTTAAATTCAATCCAAGTAGTCAACCCTCTCTTATCTAGTCTCCACCAATACAATGCTAAACATGGATATGACTTAGTGACTTGTTGTCTCATTTTATGTCTTTTTTGTTTTTTGTAGTTTAAGCTATCAATATATTTAATCATGGTTCATAGGGATGACTGCCAAAATGTGGGTTTAATAGGGATGACTAGTTTCCTAGAGTTTGCATTTCGTGTTCATTGTTTAGCAAAAGTTTCTTTTGTTTAAATGATTCACTACATTGGTATAAAGAGATTTGTGTCTAATAGGAATTTGTAACTTGTACAGATAGTGCATAATAACCTTGAAATAAAAAGACTTATTCTGATTGACAAATAAAGATAGTGCATATTATCCTTAAAATAAAAAGACTTATCCCAGTTGACAAATAAATGATGAGGACATTTTTTTTTTGTTTATTCTGAGCAATTAATTTGTACCAACATGAGCGGTGTTTGGTGCTTAGCTTGTAAGTTATATGTTTTTTTTATTTTATTCATGAGCTACATGTTTTTCTTTTTAATTTTCCACTTCTTGTATGATTTGACCATCTTTATTCCAAGGGTATTTAAGTTTCTCAAGTTTTTTCATAATTAGATCTAGTTGGTCACATACCTTCAAAAATATAAAATGTACTTTCAATACCTTATGTATTCCTTTCTTAATAAAACCCTTTTTATGATATATGATGGACTTTGAAATATAATAAAATATTTTTCTTTTTTACTTTTGCTTGTACTTCACATAATACATAATATATACAAAAATAGGATGACACACACATCAATGGTCCACGATTGTCACCTTATAATTGATTTGGTTTTGGAAACTATATTATTTTAATAATAAACCATATGGCATCATATCCTTTCCTCAAAATTTTGATATGGTCTTGGAAACTATATCATTTTAATAATGAACCATGTGGTATCCCGTCGTTTCCTTAAAATTTCGATATACCTTTTTTCACTATTTGAATTGTTGTGACATTTTCTTCTTAGCTTTTATGCAACCATTTATAATGTAGATGCACGATGAATTACAAGGAAAACCGTGATGTATAAAGAGATAGATTACTTGAAAATATATACAATGAATTTCTTTTGTAGTAGAATAATTTTTTTATTTTTTTTATTTTTTTTTTCCAGAAAATCTAAATTTTTTAGTTGCAAAAATGCTTGAATGTGATCCAAAACCTTGAAAAATCATAAAACTATGAAATTTTATGTGGCTAATGGTTAAGATTAGAAAATAAATCTCTTGTATCAAATGTGGCGAATCAATATGGTTCATATCCAAAATATCCAAAACAAATGGAATAATACGAAAGAATTCATAAGGATCAAAATAATATATTGAGTAAATATGAGAGATGATAGAATATAAATATATACAATGAGGGCCTCATATAAATACCTAGGTGAGTTCCTTTCACTAAGAATAATGTCCTTTTTTTAAGACATGTCTTTTTATTATGATGTATTTTCATTATTAAGTATTATTTATTTTTATCTATTTTTATATATTTATGTTTATTACACCAAGTTATTCTTTTAAGCAATGATTCCAACCTTAATCCTTTATGGATAGATGAGCACCTTGTTTTAGATATAAAAAAATACAAAAGAAACTCTGAATACCTAACTGAGAATGTGTTTCGTACCAAGCTAGTCGATCTTTGTAGTTCTCAAGACCTAATAATTTGTGATGGGCTAATGAAGTAGTTGAAATCCAACCAGATGACTTGTATTCATGGTCTGGGCAGTAGTGCCATGTATTATGTGATTTATAATATACTTGTTTATAACAAAATAGTAAATTTTCACCTTTTAAATGACCATGAACCTAACTCTGATCATAGACCTTTAACCTTGACTCTAAACTTTTACATGCACAAAATCCCCATTGAAGAAAATTTTGATAATCAAAGGCACTTGCTTTTTGGAAAAAGTGAAGTTGATCTTTTCTTAAAGGATTTAAATAGTGATTTAAATCTCCTATATTATAAGGATAACATCAAAGACCTCTATCATAATTTTACAACAACCCTTTATACTTCATTAACAAGTTCTCTATTGAGGTGTTATGTAAAAAGAAAAATAGAAAAAAAAACGCTTGGCATCATAATGAGTGTTGGCATAGGGGAAAACCTAGGGTTCAACACTCAAGAGTGCACCAACAAAACCCTATCTACCGGCCCTTTCGGCAACACCTGCGAAGCAAATGAAGTCTCACCCGAGGTAGAGGCAGGGGTGGTAGCAAGACTCTAGTGTCTGCAACCTTAGCTGGGACACAGATTTGTGATTAAAACACCTTAACAGAGCACTTAGCAGTTATAGCTCGCAGTATTTACTTCACAGAGAAAACCCTAATTATAGAGCAGTGCAGTATTCAACCAGATCTATCATATTCAAGCACTTAGCATAAAGAAACAGATCAGATCTAGCATTCATTTCCATCACTAAGCACTTTCACATAGGTTAGTTCTAGCATTCATCCATATTATTAAGCACAAAGAATCTACATATCTATCTATCACTCATCTATATCAAATAACTTAAGCAAGTAAACACATAAACATATCAATACATTGCACAAAGCATAGAAACAAAGGATATACGTGGTTCACCCCCATCCTGGGGCTACGTCCACCAACTCTTCTTCTTTATTATAGTCTTCTGTCAATCTTCTACATGCACAGAGCCACAAAATCCTACTTCGCATAGGACAGGAGATCTGTGCGCACTTCGATAGATCCTCCTTCCCCAAGCTAGGTCACAACACAAATCCTTTACATAGTCTCTTATAGTCACTTGCAACTCCATGAAGGATAGATCTGTTGGCAACTCCACTGGTATGACATGAATAGAATCGTAGCAAAGAGGTATGACTTCTAGGATTTTTCAAAGTTGGTTGGTTCCCCTAATCTAGTACCTACTAGAGATGAATGGGAAAGAAGTATTCCCAGATTTCGAGGAGAAGAGTGGGAAGTGCCAGCTGAATTTTTGTTAGATTTTCATGACTTTATTCACCGGCTTGAAATTGTACATGAGGATGTTCAGATCAAGCTCTTTGAGTTTTCTTTAGAGGGGATCGCTCATGATTGGTGTCGGTCACTTCCGGTTGCCAGTATCAGCTCTTTGGAAGATTTTCATGCTGCCTTTCATTTGTTTTGCAAAGAAATATTTTCAGCTGATCTTTTATATCCTGAATGTTGTTATGAATTTCATTTATTGACTAAAGATTCAAATAGTCATGAAGAGTATACTGTCCCAGGGGATACCTCTCATTGTGATCGATACATTGATGATCTTCATAATGGTGTCCATAGTATAGATGTTTTTGACACTGTACCAAATGAATTTACTATCTTAAATGGCCATGAAGATCAGATTGTCCCATTTGAAAAATTGAAAAATGATAAACGAATTTTTATTTTAGCATGTGACAGAATTGAATCTGTAGCAAATACGGAGAACAGTCTTTAGCTTTTAGAGTTGCAGACAAAGGGAAATTGTAGCATACATGAAAAGGAAGATGATGAGCAGAAAGGTCTAGATCAACAATACATCATGCGGTTTTCTTTGATCGAGGTTGAGCAGTTTACAACTGACATGGAGATCGGTGAAATCCATCGACAGCAGCATGTCAATCTTCAGTTGGAATAGCTACTTAAAAAGGTATTCCTTGACGTTTTTAATGACCCTATTGCCGATTATTTGGAATCTATGAACAACATAAATGACAAAATATTTCCTTCAGAAGAAGGATGGTTCTGCCATCCTTTTAAAATGCATTTCTGCATTTTAGGCATTCCTTTACTTTTCGGGTCCATATCAAGGAGGTTATCAGTAAACCATTCCCTGACATGGCTTCATTGGAAGCATGACTTCACTTAATAAGATCCAGTAAAGTTGGTTAAGAAGTAGGAGTAGGAAAGAAAATAAGCTCCCCATACGAGAAGTCAGATCCTTTCAATTATTGGTTGTGGAATAAACAGTCAGTCTATAGGCAGGCTTCAAGTTTTCAGGCTACAGGTTTGCAGGAGATTAGTTCTAAAGGCCAAATGACTCCAAATTCTTCATGCAGCTCCATTTGGTCTCTCTTGCCCAAAATCCTTTGGGTGCCCCAAAATGTCTTTGGCATTATCTGCAATACAAAAATAAAAAAATAAAATGTTATTCATTTTAATCCCAGCCTTTTCTTTTATAATTAAAAAATCTCATCAAAAAGGAAATGTGAACTTTTAAATATTCTAACCCTAAGCCTTTATACCAAATTCTATTTTGGGAGTTTCTAAAGCCAAACCAGGCCTTGGGCTTTATTGTTTTTTAAATTTTGGGGGAACCCACGGGCCCAAGGCCATGAGCCAAGCCACGGGTCTAATTCACGAAGAAGATCCACTGACAGGTGTCTTCAGGAAGCTGCCCATAATAGTTTCATGTGATTTCGATCTGTCTGTGTTATTTGAGCCAGGTGCACATAATTTTGCAAGTATCCATATCTATAGGTCCAATTACAAATTTGAAGTTCACAAGCAGAATTTACATGCCACGCAACACATTAAAGCCACATTCAAATTCTTAGATCCATATTTGAGGTTCTCCAAGCTTCTTATGAGCAGATCAAAACACAGGTGTCGAGACAATGGTCTAAAAGAACTCACAGCTTGCACCATGATTACTAAGGTTTCTCTTTAGCACCAAGGAGCCATAAAATTATGCATGGCATTCTTCAGATTTGGAGTTATATGGTGTTTTGGTCTTTCTTG
Source organism: Picea engelmannii (assembly GCA_009831015.1). Classification (NCBI taxonomy): domain Eukaryota; kingdom Viridiplantae; phylum Streptophyta; class Pinopsida; order Pinales; family Pinaceae; genus Picea; species Picea engelmannii. Next base: position 562,168 of record ML785473.1, read on the forward strand.
TTTATCCTCCATACGCCTCTATCCTTCATCTCACCATTTTGTGTCTCATTGACCATCGATTATGTCCTTACATACTCAAAACGTGTTTCACAAAATCATTCTCCAAATAAAACACAGAATGCAGAACAATTGCCATGTGTATTGTGCAGGTGGTCTGAGGATGAAGGTAGCTAATTAACCTAATTTCCAGTTTTCCAGGTATAAGAGATGGAAAATAATGGAGTGTATATCCCAGATTTTTAGGCACATGATCAGTGGTAATTAAAATGGCTAGAGACACCTATCAGTTACTAGAAATATAATGTCATTCAAAGCTTGATGCTCGTCGTATTCAATGCCCAAAGAAAGATGGAAAAGGTGGCATGTCAGATGATAATGAAGAAGTTGCAACAACTTTAGACTCACGAACAGGATTAGAATCTTCGTTACTTTGGTTGCGGGCAGATCCTGAGATGTAGTACTTGGCAGATATACAAATACACCAACCTGTGAAGATGTGGATAAGTCAATTGGAAAAGGAGAAAGATGTTGTTGCACAACTAAAAGCAATTGCAACGTTGTGTAGTTTTTCGCGATTGCCATTTTCAATTGTTAATGCTTTGAACAGCTGCCTTATTGATCCAAAGGTGTTCTGGAGAGTGAGGATTGAATCAAAATTTTCTTTAGCAAAAACAACTACAGAGGAAACTAAGTCTTAGAAAATACTTCTTCATTGCTTCACCTAGGAGGCACATTTATTGGTATTATGTCAGATGCAAATGTAATTTTCAAAAAGCTATGCGAAGCTGACGGTCGACAACTAGGTCATGTGTCATTTGCAGATTTGGAATCGGTGTTGAATCTTCAGAAGAAACTCTGTGAAGAAAAAGGGTTATCTGAATTATGAATACTAGATATCCTCTTGGAAAAAAATTCTCGATGTCAGGACAAGACAACTCCTTCCAGTTTGTGCAATTATAGGGGGTATCCTTGGTCAGGAAGTCATTAAGGCAATGTCTTGTAAAGGTGATCTAATTAAGAATTATTTCTTCTTTGATGTATTTAGAGAGGGATGGGTCTATTCATCTAATGCAAGATCTATCTGAGGCAGTGGCAATCTTTTATGGTTGATAGTTTGGCATGTTGTAGAGATTATTGCCCAGTTTGGTGTTGTCTTCCTTATTTTCACCCTAGTTGGGTTGGTCTCATGCATTTAATTAAATTCTATAAAATTCGTTGTTTTGATCCAGATATTGGACTTCCAAGGCCGAACGACTATCATGATTTTTCTGAGTACTTTGTTCTTGAGGCAGTTCCAAGTGCAATTGCTATGGTGAGGGGTAGAGATGGGAAAAGTCCATCAGAAGCTACTAATTTTATTTTGCAGTTGTTAAAGTACAACGATAATAGTGGAAATTCTTACTCAGATGTATATTGGTTGGAAACACTTGTGGACTTAATAGGCAAGATCGAATTTGGGCAACAGTTTCAACATCTTGTAAACAACCACATTCTGCATGGCCGAACTATGATGATTTCAATGAGTATTTTTGGTCCCGTAATTGTTTTGAGCTAGGTTGGCCATGGCACAAGGATGCACCATTTTTTTTTAAACCTAAAAAAGGAGTTAAGGCTTCAAGTGATAGTCACCGAATTGGTAAAACCTACTTTGTGGAACACCGGATATTCTTCCACTTGTATCATAGCTTTCATCGCTTATGGATCTTCTTGGCTATGATGTTTCAGGGTTGGACCATCATAGTTTTCAATGATGGGAAGATTAATCGAGGTGTGATAAAAGTAATGTTTGTTGTTGGAATACTTGCTTCAGCTACCTATATGACTTGGGATTTGGCCGAGTCAAGCGAGCCCTTCATTACTTCTGTCATCAATGGTTCTGATTTTGTGCCTACATTCTCAGCTACTTCTGTGGATGATTTATGTGTTGAAGTCACAACATCAGCATGGGTAAATGATTTTAGGGAACAGATTGAAAGAACAAGGTTTCTTAGTACAATTTATCATTCTGCGATGGCATTAGGATCCTGGTTACCGTCGATTGCTAAAGCTAACAAGGCTAGAGTTGCAAGGGCTAGTGCAATCTGGCGTCCAATTTCAAACAACACTCAGGTTGTTATGAGACAAGCACAAACTATGGCACAAGTTGTTGTTTTCACCAGGCCATCTCTTGGACTTTCAGGATGGTCATGCATGGGTTCTTGTCGTCGTACAGTATCCACAACAACATCATCATCACCAACAAAAGGTAAATCTAAGGCTCTCATGAGTGAAAGAAGTGATGGTGCCAAGTCTGCTATTATGCACTTTAGTGATATAAAAACAACAGAAAGTGCAACTTCATCATAATCTAGTGTGGAAGGAAATATAAATTCAACATGGGGCGGAGGATCAAATCTTTCGTATTCTGCTATCCCAGATGAAGAATATATACACCATGAACTCGATGGAGAGGAAGAAAAGGACCTAATTACCTATGAATCCATTATTGATCATTCAATTGAGGAAGATATAAGCAAGGATTATTTATGGCATCAATTTGAGCAAGAACTAAAGAGGATCAGCAAGAGCGTGAAGAAGAGGTTGCAGTGGAAAAAGAAATTATAGAATATGAGGAGAATGTTGTTGCTACAACTAATGAAATTGTTGGCCATGGTAGTACAGACATGGAGCTTAGTTTATCTGATAGTGGCTCAAGAATGATAGGTTGTTGTAAATTTGCAGGGAGATAAATCAAAAGAAAACTAAGTTTTTGGTGAACAACAGTTTTGAATATGAAAGGTTTCTTTTCGCCAAAGACAGAGCTTTCACCAGCGCAAAGAGAAAAATTATAACCAGTTAGCTGGTGAAAAGCAGATCTTTCACTAGCTAACTAGTAGATCATAAGGTGAAGCTGCTGAAAAACAAAAAGTCAAAGACCTCAAGCTGCCTGCAATACTCTCATTTCAAGGTTGAAGTTATCCTGGAATTTTCAAAACCATGATTACATATTTCACCATCCTTCCTATGTTCAAAACTTGTCTTCTTAATGAAGAGATTTCCACAACATATGCCATGTCAGTGTGCAAACAACATTTCCAGGGGAGTTTGAAGCAAACATGCTACAGATAAAGAAGATTGGGAAAGACAACAACAAACTTTGGAAAATAGCCAGATGATAAATTGTAAAGGTTGAATGACTCCATGCCCAATACTAAAGGCACAGGGTCTTCCAGGTTCTTAGAGACCTCGTAGGGAAGTCTCCATCCCAGTTGGAGCCAGGTGTTAGTGATAAAAAATGCACTGGCATTTTTAAAAGAATGATGCATAATATTGTAAGGAACATTTGACTAGCTTCTCGAGCTCCAAATATAGATTTGAAAGCACCATTGGAAAGATTAGGATTTTTAGATGTCGATCGACTATTCAAGCATGTAAAACGGACTCTCAATGACTGAGAAATTTGATTTTTAAAAAATATGCGCTTTCACCAGCTAACTCGTCTTGAATTTTGCTAGTTAGCTGGTGAAAGCTCCGCCTTTCACCAGCTATGGAGCGGATTTTCGAGTGAATTAGCTGGTGAAATCCTGTCATAGCCAGAATAACCGAATTTTTGCCCATATAGGGATTTTTTGAGTTTGAATGGTTTGAAACCACTTCAAATGGACAGGTGTTGAATTATCAAGTCTAATTCAAAGGTTAGTTTTGAGGGATAAGGTCAAAAAGAGGTTTTTCAACAACATTTGGCATCTTTTTCAAAGGTAGAATATCAAGGTTTTTGCACACTTCACCAAATTCGAATTTTATCTTTGGAGGACCAAATCAAACAGCCTTGGGAGGCTAAAAATGCACTTCATCAACAATCTACTACTCTTAGATATGGATTGACCTCATCTTGAGGATCTCTTCCTAGTTTTTTGTAAATATAGTTTACTTTCTGTTTTTAGAATATCAAATCCATTGTTTTAGGATCTGAGAACTGTGATGTAAAGCTATAAATCTACAGACATAGGGTTCAATCCTAGATACACTTTGGCTATGTACTTTGACTTTGTTTTGTTATAAGAATCACAGTATCCTTTGGTTACTACATATCAGTCTTGCTCACATATTTCACTACTCTGTATTTAATTCTTTTCAGTTTAGTTATTCAGATCTGTTATCTTCTTATATAGCTCATGGATATGAATTAGATCTTTCTTTACCTTCTTGTATGACCCTACATCATTGTACTTGGTTATATTGAATGTTATTCTTCACATCTTGATTATCTAATGTAACTGATATCTGGTCTCTCAAAGCACTGGTTTATTTAGATGCATAACAAGTTGTCCTTTTCATAGCCTTCTCAGTTATCCCATTTGTTCCACACATACTTTGATTATTAAAATTCTTAAGTTACCAAGCATTCTTAGCCTACAACCGTAAGGAATTTCTTAGAGTGATAACACCATCGAGAACCATTGAAAATTGCTTGATCCAAAAAAAAGGATCCATAGAAGTCTAAGGATAACTTAGAATTCTCAGAAGCACCTCAGGAAGCTTAGAATGGCCTCAGTAGACAGAGAAAAGGAAAAGATTCAAAGTCCTCAAAAATCAGTGAAATTGGCATCATCACGAAGAGTGTGTTGCAATCTTTCCAATGGTGTAAGCGGCTCATGAAACGGAGTTACAGATCAAAAGATATTTGTGGTCAAAGTTTTGGTCAACCTAGCCCAGTCAACATCAATACAGATGATTTTAGCATCTGTATAGGGTACGTGGCACACACAGAGGATGACATGTTTCATGATGATGTCAGCATGAAGGTGTGGCAACACCAGAGGATACCATGTGTCACTCATTTTTTGCATTTTTTGGTCATTCCGTGGACCAATGGAAAAGTGCCACGTGGTAGTCTGTATAGCCATGTGGCAATCCGTACAACCACCTGGAAAGTGACGTGGCAAGATGATCTGGTAGGGATGTCATGGCATGACCATGCAATGTGGTAATGTGGGCCAATGAAAGGTCACCACGTGGCTCAGTCATGAGTTTCCACGTGCGAGCGAACAAATGCACAGTGAGGTCCAGCAACCGAACTTTTTAAAAAAAAGGTCATATTTAAATAGTTATCCGCCATATCTAAATAGTTATCCTATTATAACACCCTGTTTCCCCCAGTTTTTAATTATAACTATATGGGCCAAGGAACTATGGAAAACTTGAATGTGTGAATGTTTGATTTGATGGGCCTTTGTTTAAAAGGTCGATGAATGTAGATTATGTTATTTAATAGAAAATGGATACATGTTCCATGACTATTGAAAAGGGGATGTGCTAAGAAGAGGCCATGAATGCTATGAAAAGGTGGTGGAGGGGACCCGGAATGGTTGCGTTAACCTCCACCGAACTAGTACCTTACTGGATTTAATTGCTCAGATCATAAAAACCCTCCGACCCAGGAATGAATTATAGTCAAGTTGGTAGGTGGGAAGACCTCCTCAAGAGTTAATGAGGGGATGGGGTAGACCACCCATCCATAAGGCTTCCATACCTGACCACGGACTGGGAATTCAGGCCACATGAAATCTTGTTGAGGAAGGAAAGAAAGGAAGCGTGGTGGGGGTAGAGGAAGGCCTGCGAAGAGTGCAGAGAGGAGAGTTGAAGCTCTTGGTTCCAAGGAAGGACTGAGAACAAGGGAAATGAGTTCTGATCCCATAAAAAAGAGACTAGGCTGGGACAAGGAGAGTAACCTTCATCCCCATCTATTTATATTTCGGGAGAAGGAGAGTAACCTTCGTCCCCATCTATTTATGTGTTGGGAGAAGGAGAGTAACCTTCTTCCCTAACTTTCGTTGAGCTAGAACAAAGAGATTGAATCTCAAAGCATCGTGGTCTAAGCTCAGGGGTGGCTAGTGATAAATCCATTTGGACTGACTGAGCCTATGGTTGGGTGGAAACAAGAACCCCTTTCAACACTTGCATCATGCCTTATGGTTCTGATAAGTGTTTTCATGCCTTGTGCTTGGAATTGGAAATAATGGTTGCATGGGTGTATTTGTATTTCTATAAATGGTTTCTATATTAAATGATTAAGTTATGAGTATACATTTGTTCCATCGAGAACATATACTTCTGTTTGATTTTCCATATGCTCTCGTTCAATCCTCGGAGGAGCTTTCTCTAGGGAATTAAATCACCATTCCAGAGTCAGAGTATGCCTCCTGACATAGCTACCGTTTGGTAACCTCATGAGTTCACCTTGACTTGGATCAAAGATTAAAGCTCTATGATTTAAGAAGGATTTCCCTTCAGACCAGTAGTCTAGGAGACTTTGGACTCACACCTAAGTCCTTAACCAAAAACCTGACTAAGAGTGGGGATTACATCCCAAGAGTTATTTGAAGATCCACGTGACCTGGATCTAGGAACCCTACAAAAAAAGGAGTTGGCTCATGAAGTTTTCGGAACCTTGGAGTTCAAAGATCTCATATGTCAAGTTGTGCGATAGTCATATTTCCCAAACCATCGATGACTAAAGAATCTGACAGCGGGGAAGCATTGTGGAGCGCGAAGGCGAAATTAGCGGACATGCTAGATCATGGCCCATAATCAACCCACGTCATCGATCTTATTGAGAATGGGAGATAAACGATTAGATTTAGGCTAGAGTCAAGTGATCACTTCCTAGATTTCGAATGTTGAACCCCGTAACCATTGTGAACCGTCGATCTATGAATGGACATCGAGGGTGGGGAATCACTGCGGAGCACAAAGGTGAAAGTAGCAGACGTGCTAGTTCGCGGCCCACAATTCACCAACGTCATTGATCTCGTCGGGATGGAATATTGATGACTCCAGTTTGACTAAGTTGGGATAGTACTTTCCATATTGCAAAGGGTGATCTCTCTAATAAAGAGCATGCACGTTGGGGCCCTGCAATTACTGTGAACCGTCGATCAACAAACATCTTGGTATTGGTCAGATCATAATCTCTAGGCCTTGAACAATTGCGAGATGGTTGGTCATGAACCCTTTAGGAAATCCACAGAGTAACAGAGCCCTTCGGTATCGTCGTCTTGAGAGAATCAGAAAGCTCTGAATAGATAATGTTTTCAAGAGAAAACGTGAGACCCAAGATAGTCGAGCTCACAGGAAGAATGAAGGTTGAGGCCTTTGAACATCCACAAAACTCTTCCAATTCGGAAGAAGTCAAAATCTTAGGAGGAGGAGTGATAGTAGCCATCATATCAGTTGTGGGAAGCAGTCTGGACCGTTAGATCAGTGTCCAGGGAAGCAGAGGAGAAGTGTTGGGAAGGAACAGATCCTAACCATCAGATCTTAGTGCAAAGGGATGATAATCATCCGATATAAGGTAAAGTGCATGAGTTTTAACCTTCGTGTGCACATGAGGGTTGACTTGCCAAAGTATCTAAGACCCGAAGTAGGTCCTGGTCGTTTATCGTTGATCCATGAGGCTCCCAGATCTAGAAAATGCTCAAAAATGAAAGTTCTCAGAGTTGAATGAAACCAATTCCATTGTGACCATCTCGTCGCACTAATTCCATCCATATATTTACTTTCTCAAATAGATGCTATATGAGAGTTATTTCACTCTGACTATTTTCTCAAACAACTAAAATGTTAATAGGTCAAACTGGAAAAACGTTAATGATGACATCATCATGACATCACCATGCTGACATCAACAAAGTGACATGTGGAAGCATAGCAGCAGGGTGACTGGGCAGTGACAGGGATCAATGCAGTGTGGACAAGTGGCACATTGTGGACCAGTCCAACGTTGACATGTGGCACTTCATGGACCAATGAAAGGGTGCCACGTGGCCTAGAAATGGGCTGCCATGTGGCACCCCCTCATTGACTGACTGGGAAAAAATTTGCAGCTCATGGGGTTCGACCCCATGACCTTTTGTTCGAGCAGAGCTTTGGGAATGGACCAACCACCAATGCACCAAAGTATTTCTTGTTTAATACTTGCCAAACTATATTATATAAAGTGGAAAATAGGCTATGGCGCAAAAAGGAGGGGGTTGGGGGATAAGCCCCATCCCATGGTTTAGTGCGTTACCACATGACCTACACTCGAGTGCATTCTACAACTGTCGGCGCAAAATTTGGGGCATGGGGGCCATGGATAAGGACACACCCTCCGCCATAAGACCAGGGTTAGGACTAGAGGCCAGGCACAGACTAAGGGTGCGGCCCTATGAACAACCACCATGTGACCTATGATTTCGGGCTAAGGGGCCAACGCACAACCCTTTGGGCTTGCGCTTGGCCACCACTATTTCCATGTGACCGAGTAATTAAGGGTGTGCACCTATTTTGGGGGATTTAGCCTATATTTATGTTAAAGTGGGTTTTTACCCTATGTTTATTGGATTCTTAATTGATTTATGCCTGTAATAGGAGATTTTTGGCCATTTGAAGGGGAATTTGATCCCAAAAAGAGGCCATATTCTTGTGGGAAGTTGGGCTTCCTCATCTGAGCCAAAAAACTATATAAACCAGGCTTTTTGAGCTTGAGGGGTAAATGTTTTTGATGCAGGGATTTTGAGGAGAAGCTTGTGTAATTTTCCCATTTCTCATGTTTTGAGAGGCATTGAGTCATGTTTTTGAGAGAGATTGTTGAGGCTTTCATGTATCTGAACAAGGAGGTCTTGTACAGAAGATCAGAAGTATTTTGTAATAGCAAAGAGCCATTGTAAAGAGAAATTGATCATTTGAAGAGCAATAAAGAGGTCCTCCACTTGGAAGCAGGCTCGAAGACGTAGCCAAAGATTAGTGAACTATGTTAACAAGTTCTTGTGTCTACTTCTCTTTCTTTTCTTTTTTTTATCTTCTATTAATTTGCAGCATGGTTTATAATGGATGAACTCTTTAATCATTAATGAGAATCAAGTAAAAGTCATTGTTATTATTCTGCAACAAGTTATAGAGTTTTATGTGTTTCGCATTCTTATCGATCTGATGAATAAAGTACATTAAATTTAACTTGAAATTTGCCAGTAAAACCTATCATTTTTGGATCAAGTTTAAGGTATCAGAGTTGGTTTTGAAGGTTTGACAGGAATTTCAAGTATTGGATGCTCACCAGAGCCAAACTCAAGTGAGGAGAAGGCCAAATTGAGGCTCTTAATCCATAGATTCAAAGGAGACCTCATAAACAAGAGATGTCTTCACCGAGAAAACTAGGTCCTTTTGCATATGAGGATGCTTTATTTGAGTCATTTCAATTGATGAAAGCCATGGTAGAGGAACTTTACCATGAAAGAGGACAACGAAGAAATCCAAAGGTTGAATAAGGTGAATCTTCAGTAAGAGCATAAGTGATCCAGGTGGATATTGGTGGCCACCCACCTATTCCACTTGGACCCCCACCATTGCTTCTTTCAGTTTTTTAGTTTTCGCACAATTTACTATTTTTAGCAGTTTTTCGGGTCCTGAACTTCTGGAGCCGTTTTGAGGCCCTAAACGACATTTTTTGGGGTATGTTGCGGTTGCAAAATTTCATCATGAAATTTTGTGCAAAATGTTATAGTCCTCGGATAGATATTTCCAATGGGCTATCATACGCCTAAAACGGAGATCAAATGCAAAAGTTACGACCCCGGGAAGTTGATGTACCAACTTACCCAAACGGGGCCCACATGACTTTTGGCGCTTCATCTCCTAGGGTTAGGTTTTTGGATTTCTAGGACTTTTGGCATTCCCGTTTATTGTAAAAGGGCCTTCAGAGCCTCATTGTAATCATCTTCTCATGGATGCGAGTAGTAACCACATCTCTTCTCAAAGATAAGCTACCAGCACCCTAGCTAGTTTATTTCCATTCTATCTGTAAGCACATTTCAGTCATTTGTTATTAATGAAATGAAGTCTTATTTCCACTACATCTCTGTGTTTATGTGTATTTCTATATTTCATTGTGTTCCTACATAAATCCATATCAGTGGTATCAAAGCGGTCTGCTCATTCTCGATCCTTCTTTGCATGTCCCCAACGAGATCGGGGTATAAGGAGTTGGGGCTCGATCTGGTTGAACCTTTGCAAGATCAGCCTCGCAAACCCCGACGACCGCCCATGGGGGA
>ML785473.1:595932-615243 GCA_009831015.1 Picea engelmannii
GATCAAAGGGAAGAAAGACAGAGACGGTTGAGAAATCAACTCTGATTTGATTTTCTTTGTTTCATATTTCAAAGACTTATTCTTCTTATGGATGCCTAGACGGTGTGTTTTACAGCCTTAAAACACAAACTCTGGAACAACATGGATATTGGTGGCCACCCACCTATTCCACTTGGACCCCCACCATTGCTTCTTTCAGTTTTTTAGTTTTCGCATAGTTTACTATTTTTAGCAGTTTTTTGGGTCCTGAACTTCTGGAGCCGTTTTGAGGCCCTAAACGATGTTTTTTGGAATTTTGTGCAAAATGTTGTATTCCTTGGATAGATCTTTCCAATGGGCTATCATACGCCTAAAACGAAGATCGTATGCAAAAGTTACGACCTCGGGAAGTTGATGTACCAACTTACCCAAACGGGGCCCACATGAATTTTGGCGCTTCATCTCCCAGGGTTAGGTTTTTGGATGTCTAGGACTTTTGGCATTCCCATTTATTGTAAAAGGGCCTTCAGAGCCTCATTGTAATCATCTTCTCACGGATTCGAGTAGAGGCCACATCTCTTCTCAGAGATAAGCTACCAACGCCCTAGCTAGTTTATTTCCATTCTGCCTGTAAGCATATTTCAGTCATTTGTTATTAATGAAATGAAGTCTTATTTCTGTTGCATCTCTGTGTTTATGTGTATTTATGTATTTCATTGTGTTTCTACATAAATCCGGATCAATAAGGATGAGTTGGAGGTGGTGGACCTTCAGAACCTTCTTCCCCTTCATCCTCGTCATCTACAAGTGAAGCAAGTGTGCATTCCTCCAAGGAAAAGCAACCTAAAAAAACTCATCATTATTCTGATATGCCTTTATTAAATCTTGATGTAAAGTTTAATTTACCCACTTATGATGGTGAATTAGATGCAGAAAAGATAGATAATTGGGTTAGACAACTAGAAGCCTATTACAGGATACAAAGGATTGTTGATGGTGAAACAAAAATGCAACTTACAAGTCTCAAATTGGGAGGCACATATCTCATATGGTGGGAAAGAAAAACTCTTCCTGGAATGATTTTATCACTGCTTTGAAGAAACAGTTTTATCCATTACCATACATGCAACAGGAAATGATGAATTGGAAAAGTTTAAGGCAAGTTAAGAATCAAAGTGTACAAGATTATACTCAAACATTTCGTAAGAAAGCATTAAATTTGGGTATTCATTTATATACATAGGAGACACTTGTAAAATATATTGGTGGTTTACATTCTTATCTCAAGCACACTATTCTTATGTTAAATCCTTCTAACTTTGATGAAGTATGTGTACAAGCCATTCACATTGAATCAAGTAACGGGAATGTTGGTGATAGTGTTTCTACAAACACTTGGGAAATAAAGGATTCAGGGAAAAGAAAAGTGAAAGAGAAGAAGATAGCCACAGCAATAAAGGGGAAGCCTACTTGCAAGCATTGCAAGAAGGTAGGCCATGATGAAGATCATTGTTGGATCTTACATCCTGAGTTGAAGCCAAAGAAGTACACCAAACAAGGGAGAAATAATATTGCAGCTGCAACTATTCAAGTGGATCTGGGATCAGACTCCGGTGATGAGACAAAAATTGTAGCTATGGGAATCCGAGGTATAAATTATGTTGCAAGTACTAGCTCTTCTAATTCAGATGTTGTAAATGAAGAGTGTAAAAGGAGTGAACTTTTCCACATAAGGGTCACAAAAAATAATGTTAAAGTTGATACTCTTGTAGACAGTGGATCACAAGCCAATATAATCAATGAAGAGGTTGTAAATAATTTGGTACTTGAAACTAAGCCACATCCTAGACCTTATCCATTGGGATGGATATGTGGTGATAATAATTTGCAAGTAACCAAGCAATGTAAAATTAAGTTTGCAATCACTTCTAATTATGTTGATGAAGTAGAGATTGATATGGTGCCACTGGACATATGTGGAATTGTCCTAGGAAGCCCATACCTTTATGATACAAAAGCCATATTCTACGAGGAAAACAAATATTTCTTCAAGAAAGATGATAAAGAGTACATTGTTTTTGCTCATCGCATAAAAAATGACAGATATTTTGCAACTACAGTGTAGTTAAAAAGAATGGTAAATGCAAGAAAATTTTTAACACTTATGTCTATAACAAAAAATGAAGTTAGTGATGCTAAACATGATATGGTTCAGTATGTTCCTAATAATCATGAAGTGTCACCAGAGTTACAGCATGAGGTTCAGCTGCATACTTTGATTATTGTTCCTATTCAGAAGGGGACGCATATTTTTTCATTCTCATTCGCATACTCAGTATTGTTGTTTAGTTTGCTACTATTCAGTGGTGTATGGTTGCTAAATGCGACAAAGAATGTAGATGATTGTGCAATAAATGAAATGATTACTTTGATGAACAATGTTATCTCAGTTTTTATGATTGTTTTGATTAGTCAAGTGATCATTGTCCCAACAGAAAGGATGGATGATACAAGACAAGTGGAGAGGCAGTACCCTCATTTCTTACCTGAATAAAACCAGAATTTTGGTGGTCCAAAATCTTCTAAGTGGGGAGGAATGATCGAGGAGGCTCCCCCGGGTCCATAAAATGCTCAAAACTAAAAGTTATCGGAGTTGAATGAAACCAATTCCATTGTGACATATTCGTCGTGTTGATTCTAGCCATATATTTAATTTATCAAATGGACATTGTATGCGAGAGTTATCGCACTCTTGTCGTTTTCTCAAACAGCTAAAAAGTCAATGGATCAAACTAGAAAAATGTCAATGCTGACATCGGCATGACATCACCATGTTGACATTAGCAAAGTTACATGTAGTAGCACAACAGTAGGGTGATTGGACAGTGACAGGGATCAATGCAGTGTGGACAAGTGGCACGTTGTGGACCAGTACAACATTGACATGTGGCACTTCATGGACCAATGAAAGGGTGCCATGTGGCCCAAACATGGGCTGCCACGTGGAACCCCCTCATTGATTGACTGGGAAATTTTTTTTAGCTCATGGGGTTTGACCCCATGACCTTTTGGTCGAGCAGAGCTTTGGGAATGGACCAACAACATGTTGATTAAGGTTGGTTGTCATTGATGTCAACCCTTGAAGAAATCCCCACAACACAAAGGTTTGGGTAATGGACCCAAGATTGTTTGTTGTAAATATAACTCATTATTGTCTTTTCATGGTTGATAAGAAGTAAATATGGATGAACTCCAAAGTGGTCCCCTTATGGTGAAATCCCTCACGGGAAGACTCTTTGCGGAGTAAGAGAACCCATGCTTAATTATGGAATAATGAGATGAAGGACAATGAATTTGTCATGTAAACTATCCTATATGGATAGTTCTTTTCATTCCATTTCTAGTGGTATGTGGAATGTCACATAACTCCTCACGGTTAGAGAGTTATGGCCATGAGAAGTTGGAGACCCCAGGCTTGGGTAGTGGACCCAAGTTTGTTTGATGGATAATGGTATGAGTTATGATATATTTTCAAATAATACTATTCTATATGGATAGTACATGTCATTCCATTTCTGGTGGTATGTGCGACGTCACATAACTCCTCATGGTTTGAGAGTTATGGCCTTACGAAGTTGGAGGACCCTCATAAAACAAGCTCATAATTTAACATTATGGGCATACAGGACTACATGCAAAAATTTGATGGGGCACACACCATCCAAACTGGTCTATGGCCAAGAAGGAGTAGTGCCATTAGAATTTTTAGTGCCCATCTTGTGTGTAGTAGCTATCACACAAATGACAGAATGAGGCACAGTACAGGAGAGACTGAATCAGTTATTGACCATGGAGTAAGACAAAATCTTGGAATGATTCCATCAACAAGTGCAGAAAACAAGAGACAAAGATTGGCATGATCGACACATCAAGAAGAAAACATTCAAGGAAGGAGATCTAGTATTGATGTATGACAACAAATCGCTTCAGCACCTGGGAAATATTAGAATGCATTAGTTAGGACCACACGAAGTAAAATATGTCACAGACAGAGGAGTTTTATAGTTAAGAGACTTAGCAGGCACAGAACTCAAAGGAATGATCAACGAGAGCTGAATGAAGTTGTACAAGGATAGTCGACCACCCACAATGTAGTAAAAAAAAAAATTGAAAAGAGAGAAAAAAGGAAACAAAACTAAAGAGGATGCAGTTTCCAGAAATAGAAAGGCCACACAAAGTTAGCAACATGAATCTGACAAAGGCAAGGGCAATGGTTATATGCAAAGGAAAAAACAAGCGGGAAAGGAAAATCAGCAAAAAGAAGTACAATAGGACAGCACTAGGTAGAATTAAAGAACAACAAGGACCAATGGGACATCACATTAATCGTGCCAACTGGAAGACAGAAAAGAAAGTGTAATGGAAAGTACGAAACCATTGTAGATACATTGAACCCACAATTAGGGTGCATTAAATGCATAATGGAGGAAGTTTCCTCGACAAACTTCATGACAATCCCATACAACACGTGAGCATAGGACCAACTAGTATATTCGCAAAAGGAGAACAGAGAGAGAGTAATAGCAGCCAACATGCACAAAGTGAGACTACAGAGCTCACAGAAGTTAATTGAACTCAACAAATGTTTGATAATCACCACTATGGAACCACCGAAGCCAGTAGAAGCCAGCCAAACTACCGGACCGACTAGGGTTCAAACTAGGTCACAAGGACCGTTGGAAGAAAATGAACAGCAACAGTCGGAGATCATCGATATCGACGAAATCCCATCCCCAGAGATGATATCGGTGAATTCTACACCAATTATTGAAGAGATTCAACAACCAGAAGTAGAGACCATGAAAGTGGATACACCCACAGTGGCGCAGCAACATCAAAGCCAGGAAGTGGAAACCCAAAAGGAAGTGCAACCATAAAGAACCGAAGCAGCCCTGGAAGTTAGTCGAATGATACAGAATCTGGAAGAAACAATCAAACCAGATGGGTCTCAAACGACCATCTCAGGACAACCAGTAGGGGAGACCATTGAAGATGCCTCGGCTTGGCTAGAATGGATGATAGGGGAGCAACCAGAAGTTGTTGGACCTTCAAACCAGCAACCGCAGTAGGAAGACAAAGTACATATACTGAGCTCACCCCGCAAGAAAGTTGCAGCAGAAATTGTTCTACCACGCATACCAAATGGAGTAGAGGTAGGACCAGACCTATTGGGCACGTCAGGAAGCTCAAATATTCATACCACAACGTATTAGATGAGACCAAGTTCTCGAAACTTGTGCAAAGGGTTTTTATACAAACCATAGGCACGACTCGGCTTGGAGAACTGATTAACGAGACATACCAGTGGGCAACTGGGCTGGAGAAAATAGGAATCTTAGGTCTACTAAACCTACCACATTTTGGCAGAGGCCAGTATGCAACAGCATGCATCAAGAATTTTTTAGCAGTCACACATGGAGGGGACATATGGTTGGATAAACCTGTCCCCATAACTGTTGAGATTATCGTGCAAATCATAGGATTACCAACCTAGGGTATGGATCATACGTTGATTCTAGATGACAAATCCAAGGAGAAAGAGCTGGTAGAGGAAATGAAGGATAATTATGGCACTTCCAAGGGAATGAGAGGCATCATGATCAAATGAATCAACAACATAGCCACACAATTGGGCACAAAAATCTTAGCATGTAAATTGCTAAGAAAATGCCGCAAAGAAGAAGTACTAGCTGGAGTCATTGCAGTTGCAGCTCAGTGCGTAGAAGGCACCTAAATGAGTTGTGCACCATATTTATTGAACTTATTCCAAGAGGAATGCAAGGATACGTAGGAACTAGGCACAGAGTTCCATTACTCATGGTTGATTACCCTAATAGCCTTCATGGGATGGCGAGAACCAGGGTATGTAATTTTTTGTACCAGACCACAGCCAGTAGGAGCGAGGTACCTATTGCTAAAATCTAGGTTGCATGCCAAGAATAAGAGGGAGAATGGGGTCATATTTGAAGCATACCTATGTGACATATAGGAAGCTATCATCTAATCATATAGAATAACACCAGAGGTTGTCACGCGATATGCGGACATCACCAATTTCTGGGCCACATGACAAACAATGTGGATACAACCAAGGAAGGATCCAGATAAAAAATGGCTATAGATATGCTACTGCATCATAGAGGGTAACATCAACATGGTCATCATCGAATGTCCCAATGAATGGAGGATCCCAGCCATTACCCAGAAAGTATCGGAAAGAACAACAGAAGGAGAGGCAGAGCAGGCGGAAACGCAGCCTCCGGAAATCCAAGTGCCCAAGAAACTAAGAACGATCCAAGGAAAGCCAAATCAGGTAGATGAAGGGTCAAAGAAGAAAAGAACCCAGAAGGGGAAGAAAGAGACTAGACCATCGACCAATGGACAACAGAAACAAGTTGAGGGAGCGTAGGAGACCGCCCCAAACCCCAACACACAGAAATCAGGGGGAACGAGGAGTCTGGTAGCACAGACAAGAGGTGAACACAATAAATAAAAGGTGCAATGAACATCACCAGACTATACAATCACGAAGGATTATGGGGAAATGATCACCAGAATGGTCCAGGATTGTCTAGCGTAAGACTTTGATCATGCAACACATCATAGGGATAAACTGCAAAAAGAACTGGTAGAAATGGGGCAGTTCCTCAAGAAACTCGGGGAAGTCCAGATAGCAAGTAGCAGTAGAGGCATAGAACCATCATCACCACATACTAACGAAAGAGTGGAGGTAGAAGAACGAGACCTAGTCCACTCATTACCACATGCAAATGCAAAGGTCTACATTACACCTAGCATGTTGCGCATGGATGAAATCGTGGGGAAGACACCCTTGAAGGATTTAAACCATATCTAGTTGGTCTTGACACAAATGCCATCAAGTTAACAACACAAGCTACAGGTGATCATCGACCACGAGGTATAGTCTCATGCACACAAAAACTTAGTTGAGCTACAACAAGTAACAAAGAAGTGAGAGGCACTAGAAAAAGATTGTGAGCAAGCCAAGTTTGAAACTCGAGAGGAAAAATAATGCAGCAACGAACTAGAACAAAGAGTAGGAGGATTTTTTTAGAAACTCCCAAACACCATGCAAGGAAATGAACTCCCAGTAGCATAAATGATCAATAAAATTGCACAAGAAATTGATCAATATCAGAAGGAGATCTAGAATCTCCGAGAATAGCTCACACCAACCACTCTGCCAGTAGTTAAGCAGAAAAGGAACCATGAAGCAATAACATAGTTGTAGGAGATAGAGCAGCAAGTTAGCACAACAGTTGAATTGTTCGATAAAAAAGCACAACTTTGGAGAAGGTTGGAGGAGGATCCACAGGTCCAACGCTGGGACAAGGAAGAGGAAAGGATCAATGTAGTGATCCAAGAGATCAAGCAGCGGCAGAAGACCATACCAATCCTAGAATGAGTCAGAGGGACATAGGAGATGAAGAAGATGCTGGCAGAAATCATCACTACGCAAACGCAGAAACGAGAGTGCCAGGCTCAAATAGAGCTATTCCAGGAATAGGTAGCAAAAGTACTCGCACAGAAAGAGGGAGCTAAAACACAGATAACACAGACCCAGGCAGAATGTGTATAAATGATCAGTGACGAAGTACCAGCCCACATAGTTGACACCATCAAGGAAAAGACCGTGAGGCACTGACAAAAGCAACAGAGCTTAAGGAAAAGTTTCAGACGATCACCAAGGAGATCGAGGAAGCTCAGATGGATTAGGTGGCTAGGGACGAGCCACATGTCAGTGTTGGGGGCATTTTGGAAGTAGGATAATGTGGAAAGAATATTGATCGAAGTGGAAAGAAGGATGATCGTGGGGAAATAAAGCATGCAAAAAAAAAAGTAACAGCTGGAGGGAAACACAGCACGCGCGCATGCAAGAAAGAATGCACAAGGAAAGCGACAGCTCGAACGAAGAACAACACGCACGCATGGGAGGAAGACCTAATGTTGGTAGGGTTAGGGTTTTTGTAATACATTGTAAATGGCTAAAGAGCCCGATAGATATAAATATAGATACGTAGGTATCATAGGGGGTTCCCCGTTTTTGTGGTGTAAGGTTGTTGGTTCCAATTATTTCATCTTTGTATTGTTAATACTAGATATGTATGAGTTGATGTGATATGTAATGTTGTTATGAACTATTTTGTAAGTTGTTGATATGGAATGGAGGAGAGAAGGAAGAACTAAGGATTAGCTCGCAAGCTATGGAGCCTGGTGCGATCTAGTTCACCTCATATAGATCTTACCCATCTTAAGGGAATTGTAAGAGCACGGTGCTAGAGATGCAGAACTACTATAGTAAAGATCCAAGAGCCAAATCTTTTTGGATATAGCCCAGGAGGGGGTGAACCACGATAATACCTGTGTAATATGATGAATTCATGTATGTCTTTACTTTCTTTCAGCAATTAATTGTTGGGCTTGATGAACAAGTTATTATATTGTTATGCAATATGGTGGCGTGTTAAGGGAATAAACTGTGAATACAGTGCATAATCACGAATAATGGTAAGATAATAGTCACAGTTTATAGTAGATGGCTCTGAATGATAAACCCATATCTCATACTCAATCCTAGGTTGTAAACACCTGAGTCTTACAGTCACCCATTTAAAGTTATCTCGAGTGAGACTGCGCAGTGCATTTTGTATGTTGTGTTGCCTTCTGGTTTACCAGGGGGGCTGGTAGTTTTAGTGGCTTTGTTGGAAACCCAAAAGGACATGAACCCTGGGTCAATCCCTTAAATGGTAGAGAAAGGAGAAGAAGTAACCAAAAACAAGGTTCAATATGCCTGGTGTCCTTGTTTTCGATAATTATGTTTACTTTTCTTCCACCCTCTTAACATATTTTTCTTTAGACAAAGGAATCATAATCAAATACTCTGCAAACTACTATCCACAGGGGAACAAAGTGGCAGAATCAACCAATAAGAAACTAGTGAGGATATTAAAGAAAACAGTTGCAGACAACCAGAGGAATTGGCACAGTTCACTTCATAATTCCTTATGGGATGATAGAGTAACACCCAAGGAAGCTATAGGGAATTCCCCATACTTTCTAGTATATGGACAGGAAGCCATTGACAAGTATAAGAGAAGAATTTTGAAGTAGGAAACTTAGTCCTGAAATGAGACAGAGCGAATGATCCAAAGAGAAAGCATTCGAAGTTTCAGAATCTATGTATGGCTCGGACCTTTTCAGGTAGCTGAGAAAATTGGGGTAGGAACGTATCGGTTGCAAAATCTGAGGGGGGGGACCTGATGCCCTTCCGGTGAATGGCCAAGCCCTAAAACAATATTTCTGTTAAAAAAACAAATGTGTGTTTTCATGATATTTTGTTTTTGGTAGGTTGATTGTGGAGTTCTTCATTTTTGTTTTTATTATAGTACCAGTTAGGCTTTGAATTTTTTGTTTAGAAATGAATTGGTTGACCTTAGTTCATGCAGTATAATGAACTATGTTCCTAACTCATGCTTACATACAACACAAGGAGCGTTGGGAGGATTGCGGTTGTTTGGAAGGAGTTTTGTATCTAAGCTATGCAAATAAACAACCTTGCCAAAGTGATAAAGTTTTCACCTGGTTGTTTGGTAAAACCTAAAGGAAAAGATGGTAATATGGAAAGAAACTCATGTACCCCAAGACAAAGCGAGCAAATAATTCACCTTAACCATCTCATTTTTCAAATAACAGACGTGCTCCTCTCCCACTCGCTCAGGGAATTCTGTCAAAATAAAATAAATTATATCAAATGAGTGCAAAGTAGGAGAGGGTATGAAGATAACTCTGTCAGGGCTATGGAGTCTCGCTAGTAGAAAAGCAAGGTCTATGACATTGGGGTAACTCCGTTGTGGCTATAGACGCTCACTGGCAGCGGAGCAACACCGTAGAAAGTGAATGATGATAACTAAAAGGCTTGGTGCCAGTGAATACTTTACTCGAATCTTGTCAAAAGAGGGCATGGGTCATGGTTAAAGGAAAGGAAGGTGGAATAAAGGTTGAAACCCCATAGGCCTGCCCGGATTCACCAACCAGGGAATTTCAAACACAAGGATAGAAGAGGCTCTGATAAAAAACCAGTTAAGTTCTTAACCAGATTTTACATTGGCTGGGCATGAGGTAGGAATAGATATTTTTCTTTCACCGAGTAAGTAACCATTTTTTGAGCACTCAACACACCCTAAATATCCTTATCAAATTTTGTCACTTGTTGGGTACCACTTGTTTTTTGCACTGTCTGACTCGATTTCATTTTGGGAAATGTTTTATCTTTTTTTTTACGTGACTCTCATCACCTATTCAGGTTTGTTTGAGCTTATGAAACCTCATGACTAAAAGACCTTAACACCTGAATTAAGAATCGATAGCCAAACACTACACCTAACGCGCTCAGGTTCGGCGTCAGAAAGAATTCAAGTAAGTAAAGGAACCACATGGAAAACAACATTCGTCGAGCGTCGATCCTCATTGGTAGAAGGTAGAAGGCAGTTTTGGTTTACATAAGTTTTTCTCATAAATGTTCGAGAGATAGTCGACCCTGTTCGGCACCGGTAAAATGTGAGAAAGACATACGTTAACAAAAGACATAAAGAAATTGTCGATAGCCGATGTCGAATCAAGTAAAATCTAGAAGGATCACAACAAAAATTTCGACCACGATAAATTTATCTCTGATTTCTGATCCCTGATACATTTTCGGCATCGAGACTTTCCCGAGGGAACCGATCCAAGAGCACTTGGGTAGGTTTATCGTCGATCATTGACCCTTGACACTTTTTGGCGTCAGCAAGCTAGGATTTGGTTTTAGAACGAATATCTTAAGGAAAGTCCCGACTCCGATTAATACGAGTGAATTAAGTCACTGGTCTCAAACACCACAAGTCTTTACCAGGTAAGAGGGTCATACAGTCTAGTTCTATCCCGAGTCATTTTTGGTTCCCTAGGTCCTAGTCACACCTCATAGTCAACATTGCCACGTTAGCATTATACAGTAAGATCGATCAGCATCGGAGCTTTAGCAGGGAGATATCAACGAAAATCTTCATAGCACAATCCTGACCCCCGATCCACCAGATGAAAGAGTGGAACGATGGGACGTTTTCGGCATTAGATATGATCATATTTTGGACATTTAAGGAACTAGTTAATGTCTAATCCCACATTAGTTTCTACCCCATGCATTGATTAGAAAACAACATTTTGAAATTGTCAATAGAACACATTATCACTCGTGCCTCCGTCGTCAACCCACGATGAATTTAAGTTCAAAATACTCTAAATATTCATTAAAACTTCACTCATAACCCAAATTTAATGGTTGATGTGACACGGTAAGATCTCCCCTATTTAAATATCTTGAACCATTGTGAACAAATTCATTTTGCACGTAAGTGAATACCAAAGCATCCGAAGGATAAAAGCGAGCAACTCAAAGACCATATTGACCCTCTTGATTATCAAAAACTAGGTTTAACAAGCTTCAAAGTTGCAGGAAAATTTTGCCAAGAAAGCCAACCACCACACGCTCGTCAAGAGAACCAAAAATGAAAGAACCAGAAATAGGAAAAGTTTCTTCTTCGAGAACCATGAGGCAGTTGGACTACACCCCTAGGGTGGAGCCTAACATCAAAATAGAAATAAAGAAAACTTCCATCTAGCCTCCAGCCTTTGGCGATACAGACGAAAGCACCAGATCCAAGGTAGTGCTCCCATAGTGGGGGGATCTCTTCAACAAAATTAGTCGAGAATAATTCCCA
Source organism: Picea engelmannii (assembly GCA_009831015.1). NCBI lineage: Eukaryota > Viridiplantae > Streptophyta > Pinopsida > Pinales > Pinaceae > Picea > Picea engelmannii. The sequence goes on from ML785473.1 coordinate 607,749, forward strand.
GAGTATATCCCACACATCAACCTGAACGTGAGGGTTCTCGATGACCAGGTGTTCCCCAACATCCGACGGTCATATTTACACATGGTGGTGAGTAGAACCCTTGTTTTCCCCTGCATAGAGGTCTTAAAGTGGCTCATCAACCACACGGACATGAAGAAATGTTTGATCAATTATGAGAATGGTGGGTGCGTCAATTTTTTCCTCCCAACAGAAGTCCAGAAATACTATAAGCTCAGTGACCAAGAGGAGTGGCTCAACACAGACTTCGTGGTAAAGTTTTATGAGTTCCATGACACCAGTCGATTGATGGCATCATGGTCGAAAGAAGACAAGAAATTCACTAACTGGAGCAATGGCTGCTATGGAATGATTAATATGAGGGAGCCATACATCTCTTTGATGGCTCTCATCTATTGGCTATATTGATAAAAGGATTGCTCCAAGTTTTCTGAAGCATGGATTCCTTTGGCATACATAGTTGCAATCGTCGGGAGAAGCTTCAACTGGGGAGCGATAAAAAATTAATCATCTATGTACAACAGGCTTAAGCATCGAAGGAAGGAGAGGCACCAATTTTCTACATGGCCTCGTACCTACTCGATGTCATGTGTGCAAGCAAAGTATTCGTCGGCATGAATCTGATTTGGCATGTTGCAGATCTCTCGATCTACGTCTACTTCAACGTGTTATGGGAGAATAGGTACAATAAATATTATGCACTCATATGCGATGAATTCATTGCCCGCATTTATTTTATTATTTTTAAGAAGGAATTCCAAAGGCTATCAGTGGAAGCCAAGAAAATGATATCCAAAGTAGGCCATTGGTACTTGGACGAATTATCAACCTACATCTGGGTGTTCAAAGCCACCGAAGCACCACAGCTCCTACCATCTCATGTCCCAAACTGGCTCGTCATGGGAGAAATCTGTTAGCAAACCATCCTACAGGGCTCTAATGCCACATTGGTCAAATACAAGAAATGGGCATTCATACACTACAGTTTCCATGTGGGGTTTTATCTGGTAAACGATAGTGCTCAAGCAAAACTAGAAGGGCTGAGCCAACTTCAATTTAGATTCTCGATAGGCCGATTCCGCAAGCACAACCCTAAAGTCCTCGTCCTCCAACATGATTCACAAGTATCATAATGTTGTTCATATGCTCACAATAAGTTTGAGGATGAAGTCTTCACAAAGAACACCCAGGACTGGGAAGAGGTGGTGTAGAGGATGGCCAACCCAAACATGACCAGGTTTGATGCCATGAGCATGGATGAATAGGTGGAAATAATAGAGCATTTGTCTCAAGAAGCCCTCAGATCCAAGGAAGAAATCAGAGCGGTAGAGATAGTAGAGGCACAGAGAAGGGGGTTATTCTTGACATAAGAGGCACATACAAGGGGATTTCTCTTGATGGGAGAGGTAGAGAGAGTAATTGATTAGTTGTATAACAACCTAGATCTTATAGAGATGACGAGGGTTCCTATCGACAACCCAATCAAAATGCAAGGAGGGCCAAGTGACCCAGAGCCAATACAGATTGAAGAAACCATCAGGTTAGATAACCCTAAAGATTCAACACCACAGGTCGAATCCCCAGGGGAAGTTTTGACTCAGCCCAAGGTAGAAAGGACATCAAGGAGAACAAGTGCACCAAATCCACTATTCGATCTAATAACCATCTATGATGATGAGGAGAGTTCAGAGGTGTCCCTGGTGACTCCAGTGAAAATCACAGAGGAAACAGAACCTAAGAAGGAATATGCCTCGAGTTCCTATTCTCCAAGTTAGAGTAGTCCACATAATGAGCATGAGGTAGAACATGCATTGGATGCTGAGCCACTTGATATACCAGGAATCCCAATAGACATCTTGAGGGATGAGCTAGGATCAGGTGAACAATGGGAAGAAATTACACAACAAGAAATCGACATCTCGATAGTCGATTACCAAGTAAGTATAGATCCTTCCCCTGATTCATCAATTTTGACCAGTACGTTTCCACTCGATGAGAAACAACCAGAGGCCGAGCCATCAGGACATATAGAAGAGGTTCAGGAACCCAGTCTTGAATAAATATACCTGTCAGGATCCTGGGAAACATTCTTACTTGGGGAGAGAAACAAATCCTCGAACCTGTGGATGAGTTCATCGATATACAAGCCATCTCCTATGACCTAAAGAGGAAATCCATAATGAAGAGAACCACTAAGAAAAGGAGGCTTACTTTGGACAGTTCCATCCTCATCACCGCAAAGGAGAAATTGATCAGCACGGAGCATGCCAAGACGTCTGAGATTATCGACACAGGGATGGAAATCACATATGCCACCGTGGATAGAGAAAGGAAATAAGAAGACGAATTGGCCACTTCCCTAAAGGAGTTGGAGCATCTATGCCATTTGTAGAAATATTATCAATACTCCACGCAGGCCACATTGTTCTTGAGAAGCGAATTCTGGGATGCCTACAGAAAATTCACGAGTGAGCGGAACGTTTTCACTACAGGGATAGTCGATTTCCAAGAAGACATTCTTATGGTGTTGGCAACGTCTAGAGACATGGAAATATGGTACAATAAGGCCCACCAAGTGGTGGAAAGAATTGATTACATCGGCGTGGTTCAAAAAGTTTGAGATGTCGAAGAGCACAACATTTGGGTGCTAAGGGACAACAACATCGATTGTATAAGGAAGTCGATCGAATACCGGTTGAAGATGTATCAAGAACCTCAGGGATAAATCCAAGAGAATTGGGGTGATTGTGAAAGGAGTTGGAGAAATATCAATCGGGTAATGAGAGACATCGGTCTCTCATAATTCAGTGCACCCGAGGACTTTGTCGGCTTGCATGACATAGTCAAACTACATACAGAACAAGATGCATCGTGAACTATGGAGATATAAAAGGTGGAAAACATGGCACAAGGTCAAGTACAATAGTTCATGGAGCAGTTGATCAAGGCTTAGACAGTGTTACAACATTTAAGTGTTAAAGTAGTCAAGTATCGAGCACGGGCAGTGGAGATAAAGAAGATCCTTTCGGCCCCAATGGACCAAAACAGATTCTCTTATGCCAACACATGCGAGGAACTCTTCGTCAAATGGTCAGAGTATGAGAAGAGTCATCCACTCAAGTGAAACCATTTGATGACTCTTAGAATACTAAGAGATGAAAGTGACATGTGGTGATGTTTTTTTTTACTTAGCTTTCACTTTTGATAGTTATTTTTAGTTAATAATTTGTTTTAAATAAGAGGATCAACATGTTAGAAGGGGTCGATGGTTTTTCCAAAGACCCTCATTTTTGGAATTGTAAAGAACTATTTCGGAGCTACCTTAATTGAGAAGTATTTTTTAGGACCAGAGACAAGTTTATGTTTTACATCAAAGGTGTGTGTGATTGGATCATAAGGAGAAATTACTTTTGACTTTATCTCATGAATGGATGTTGTAATGAGTAAGAGTTTATAAATATATTTATAAGTTAGTTGATTCAATATTTTTACAGTTCTTATCTCTAATGATGGAAAGAAAATCGTGGTGTTAATGTGTGATTAGTGATTAGAGCTAAGGAAAATAATTTTATTGCCATCATTTTATTTCATGTATGTTTTCTTTCGATAATTGTATCTCAGTCAATAATTGAAATACCAGCAAATTGATGTATTAGTACTAGGTTTGTCACAGGTGTGACAATCTTTGTCTCCATGCTTGAGAATGAGGGTTATCCTGAGCTCATCATTTCTCAATAGTTAATTTCTCTCCCTTTTCTTTTACCCAACGGGTTTATACTAGCACCCATATTTTACCAGACTCATTTATAACATAAAATACAAAAAGATAGCCTTCAAACTAAAGGAGGAGTTTTCGCAAGAAGATATCCTGTAAATCACTAAGTAAAGTCCATCGATTAATTGGTTAGATCGCAAGATCTGGAGAAACATTCCACTATTAAACTCTACAGAGTCTAATTGGGCCTTGGTGTCGGGTTTAGTTCCTGTTTTTTATTTAAAGGGATTTAGGACCCGTCAACACAGTCTTGACAAATTTTTTGTGCAAGCCACTCACCTTGAGAATAGGGGAAATCATGTTCAAGAAGATCCCATAAAGAAACCTTCCAAATTCACACATAAGCAATTTAAAGGAAAGTTTCAAAGGAAGGACAAAAAAAACTCCACTGTAAAGAGGGAAGAAGGAAAGCCATATTGCACTCATTGCAAGAAGAATGGTCATGATGATGAACATTGTTGGAAATTACATCTAGAGAAAAGACCAAAACAACTCGGTGGAAAGGGGAAGACAAAGACCATTGTTACATTGCAACAAGATCTTGGTTTCAATTCAGGAGATGAAGAAAAGATCATAGTGGTTGGAGTACAAGGTAAAGATTCCCTTCATGCTAGTTCAAATTCCAATAATGAATCTCATGATGATGAAATAAATATGAATGAATTATTTCATATAAGAGTTGTATATAAGTAGACTAAGATAGATACATTATTTGATCTGGGTTGTCAAGTAAACTTGATATCTAAAGCACTTGTCAAAAAGATGGGTCTTGAAACTAAACCACATCCAAATCTTTATCCTCTTGGTTAGGTATGTGATAAAGAAAAACTTAATGTCACCAACTAGTGTAGGGTCAGATTTTCTATTGCTTAAAATTTGATTGATGAAGTGGATTTGGATGTTGTGTCACTTGATATATGTGGCATAGTTCTAGGGAGTCCTTATCTTTATGATAGAAAAGCATTCTTCTTTCGTCATGAGAATAAATATCACCTTACTAAATGGGGAGTGAAATATATTGTTAGATCCCATAGCATGAAGGTAAACACAACACCTGTTAGTGCAGGACAAATGAAGATACTCATAAACACTGATAAGATATATGTACTCATGGTCATAAGGGAAAAGGATGTCGAAACATCTGATGCCTTCCAAGGATGTGATCCTTCTCATAAGAAAGAATTAATTGATATTGTTTCTAAGTATGATGACATCTTTCAAGAACCAGACGGATTAACTCCTAAGAGGGTAATCCAACATGAAATGCATCTTCAATAAGATTCTCCTCTTCGTGTGCATGTACAGGATGTTAGTTGTAGAGATGACATAGATCAAAAAGTAGGTACAAGACTTATTGGATCAAGGGGTCATCAAGACCAGTTCATCTCCTTGTGGTTATTTGATCGTGATGGTGCCAAATAAGGATGGAACATGGTGAATGTGTGTCGATTAACGAGCCTTAAAAAAAATAATGATGAAAAATCGATACCCTCTTCCTTGTATAGATGATTTACTTGATCAAATAAAGATTGGTGTTTATTTCACTAATTTGGATTTGCGTAGTGGATACCATCAAATCAAGGTTGTAGAACAAGATGCATGTAAAACTTCATTTAAAAACAAACAATGATTGTTTGAGTGGTTATTTATGTCATTTGGGATTTGTAATGCTCGAGCAACCTTCATGTGTGTGATGAATGATGTATTTAGGCCATTTCTATATGATTTTGTAATTGTATATTTAGACAACATTCTTATATTAATTAGGGAATGGGATGAACATGTAAGGCATGTGTTATGAGGAAAATATCTCTGTGGCTAGGGGTAAACCACAACAAACGGAAAAGACTGCAGAAATCAACTCTAATCTCAAGTATGCTTTATAAGAAAATATGCTAGCAAGACAAGATAAAAGTCCTACCTCGTCTAAAATTTCGATGAAGTCCATCGTTGAGCACTTGACTCAAAGAAATACACCTGCAACTAGTCCTCAAAAACCAAGAAATGCAATCATATGGTGATAATATATAATGTTAGCACATTCAATAGCATAGTCCATCAATATTCATAACAAATACACCCATGGAAGAAAAATTCAAATATTTGCAAGATATTAATTAGACGAGAAAAGAGTATTTCTATTAAAATGTAATCAAGAGAAGTGAATGAATTACAAACTTCCATGTCGGCACGGTTCAGAACCGAGAAACTAATTTCCTTCCAGCTGGGCCTCCACCACTTCAATCCTCCACCAAAGGCAAGCTCATATAAGAGAAACAATGAGGTTCTTAATCAAGTAGGGAGGATCTTGGGTGTTGAAAAATGTGTTCATAATTAAAAGGACAAAGGGATGCAGAATCAATATGAAGTGAATTATTTATCTAGAGTAACTTTGCTCTCAAAGTTGAATTCTTCTCCCCTTTTCCATATCACAGATTTGGCCTATTTGTAGCCTTCAAGTGGAACTGAAGCGTTGAATCAAAACATTTCTAGTATGTGTAAGGTCAAGGGTCATGGATCTCATGATGTGACATGGAAACCCGACACCATTTTTTAATTTTGGTCACAAATCTCGATGTACGTAGGATGTAGTGGTGCAACCTATGTATACGCATGTTGTACTATAGGTAGGGTGTGTATATGTGAAAAAATAATGTTTTTTATCTCTAGGATTTGCAAAAAGGAACTTCAACTATGCATAGGGAAATGGAAAAAGTCCCTTTGTGCAAGTTTGTATAGGGTGAGACAAATCTTGCTATAACAACATATAAGGAAAGTATTGGATACTTTGCAAAGGGAAACGTTCTATGTAAAATTGTCCAAATGTGAATTTGGCAAGACTGCTTTAGTGTACTTAGGTCATAATGTAGGAGGAGGACAATTGAAAATTGATCCTTCCAAGATTGACATAATCATAAATTGTCATGATCCCACAACTGTAACCGAAACATGGAGATTCTTAGGTGTAGTTCAATATTGGAGGAGATTCATAGAAAAATTATCATTCATTGTAGCCCTTTTGCATGCCTTAACTAGTGTGAAAAACACTTTTCAGTGGGGAGGAAATAAAAAAACAAATCCTTCGACACTTTGAAGGAAAAGCTTAGTACCACACCAGTATCAGCACTGTTGAATCTTCAATATCCTTTACAGATCGAGACAGATGCTAGCGGATATTCCATGGGTGCAATATTGATGAAATATTGTAAGCCTATCTATTACCACTCTAAAACTTTTAACCAAGTTGTTGTTAACTATCCTACATATGATAAAGAGTTGTATGCATTAGTTCAAAGTGAAAATAAATTAAAGCACTACTTGTTAGGGAAGGAAACAATAATACATATAGATCATCGGCCCTTACAGTATCTCCAAGCATAAACTAAGCTGCAACAATATCAGCATTACAGGTGGATGGTTTTTCTTCAACAATTTCATTTGGTAGTCAAATACAAAAAGGGTACAAGTAACAAGGTAGTTGATATGCTTTCTAGACCTCTTATTGTTTCTTCTATTATTTTGAAGAATGCTTCTTTATCTCATGATAGTTATGTGGAACAGTATGTTGTTGATGAATATTTTAAAGAGTTATTTGAAAAGATAACCCATGGTGAACAGGGAGAGAACTATTGTCTGCAGGGAAAACTACTCTACCATCTTGGAAAGCTATGTATTCCTACAAGTGAAGGAGTCCATGTAATA
>ML785473.1:615293-631033 GCA_009831015.1 Picea engelmannii
GGAGTCCATGTAATATGGGAAGCTCACACTTCTCTTGTGTCTGGGAATTTTGGGGTAGGAAAAACTATGGCTCATCTACAAAGGTTTTGTTACTGGCCTCACATGAAAGAAATTGTAACTAAATATGTAAAGGGGTGTGTGATGTGTTCTACTTGTAAGCCCACTAATAGAAAAATGGGGCTATACTCACCACTTCCTGTTCCATCCCATCCATGGGAGAGTATCTCCATGTATTTTGTAGTGGGTTTAACAATGTCGAAAAGGGGTCATGACTATTTGTATGTAGTAGTGGATAGGTTTAGCAATATGTGTATCTTGATTCCATGTAAAAAGCAGATCATTGTTGAGAAAAATGTTAATCTCTTCTTTCTATATGTTTGGGTTCACTTTGGATTACCCACATCCATCATCTCAGATCAAGATACTCAATTCCTTGGATATTTTTGGAAACAATTGTGGAGGATCATGGACGCCAAGTTGAAGAGGAGTACTTCTTTCGATCCATAGACCAACGAACAAACAGTGGTTGTTAACCGAACAATGGTACTTTTTCTTTGAGGCTACTGCAGTAAGCATCCCAAGTTGTGGGATGAACACATACCCTATGTAAAACATGCTTACAATCGATCCTTACATTCCTCTAGTGCACAAGGGGAAGGACCAGGGTGCGTGATAGTACGGTCAGGCACAAATTTTGAGATAGATTTTGTTAATTTATTGTAGGTTGCAGGCATGGAAACTGAGACATAATTTCTCTTGGGCCTAAAAGTGCCAGACTCAGATTGAGGCATGGAGACAGTCATTTTTGGGTAATTCGATGCCACGAATTCAGTGGTGTTGATTATTTTCTGATCTGAGCAAAGATTTTGCAGTTTAACTCCAGAATGAGGTATACTTATGTACTTTTCCAAATTATTTTGTTGAGTTAATAAAAAGGCCTACCCATTTGAGAGCAGGACCCGAAGACGTAGTCCACTAGGTAAAAACTTTGTTATCAAGTTTTTTTTGTTCATATCTCATGCGTATGTCTCTTTATCATTGAGATTTCCTTATTTATGGTGCATTTCAATTTATACTCATTTAATACAATTCTGTAATAAATCACATCGATGAAAAGATCCTCGATCACTGCTATTGTGTGCATCTCCACAAAAGAAAACTTATTTTTATGATTAATGTAAATATTAACTACAATATCACTTTCCCATAATACATCATCAAATGGGGCACATGTGGAAGTAGTGAACCATGTTCTTTACTGAAGTAAGGAAGACAATATCACAACCAACCTCTGTCTAATAGACTCAAAGGATTCTCTTGGTAATGGCTTAGTAAAAATATCTGCAATATACTCTTTGGAAGGAACATACTCTAATTTAACCACCTAATCACAAACTTGTTCTCTGAGAAAATGGTATTTGATTGGGATATGATTAGTATTAGAGTGTTGAACATGGTTTTTATAGATATTGATAGCACTTGTATTGTCACAGATGATAGTGATAGTTTGATTACAAGGAACTTGAATATCCTTGAGATTGTTTATTATCCACAATACTTGAGTACTTCAAGATGTTGCATCTATATATTCAGCTTCAGCTATAGAAAGGGAAATGGAATTTTGTTTCTTGTTGATCTAGGACACTAAACAACTACCAAGGAAGAATGCACCTCCACTAGTGTTTTTTATATCATCAATACTCCCTACCTAGTTTGCATCTATATAAGCTATGAGAATGACGTATATGTCTTTTCTATACCATGAACCATAATCAACAATGTCTTGCAAGTATTTGAATATTCTTTTAACCATGAGGACATGAGTTTCCTTAGGATTATATTGAAACCTTCCTACCAAACTGAATTCTTGCATGATGTCGGGCCTTGAAGCTATGGGATAGAGTAAACTCCCTATCATAGACTTGTACATGGTTTGATTTATTTATGGAGCATAATCATTGTTATCACTAAAATTTTGTCAGCAACACTGCACGCAAATGGTTACAGAAATACAACAATGCCAACAACTATTAGTTCACCTACAGCACCAAAATGCATTTTCAAAAGGCAAAAACTATACAAACTGGTCAAAAATTGACATTGGTAAACTCACTAAAGGAAGCGCGCGCACAGTGCACAGACCAAAGAAGCTTCTAGAGCGCACAATGTGCCATATGCGCGACTATGTACGATAAAAGTCACGCACTCCTGTGAATGATGCATTTATGGTTCTAATCAGCCCCCCAACCACTTATGGACTAGCTCCTAGCTTGATTTGACCTTCAGATCTGAGAAAAATTTGAATGGGGGGTTGGTCAAGGACCAAAGGGTGCCCTAAAGGGCCCCTTGTTCACACTAGGAACGAGTTGAATATTTTCTTGAAGAAATGCTATAAATGGAGGCCATGGATGCACTAAGAAACCAAGATATTCATAGTATTGTTATGACACCTCAATTCTCCCTTGAGAATCCTCTTTTCTCCTAGGATCATTCTAGCACCATCGCAATAGGCCATTCCACTCACCTCTTGAGGCAATATCCATTGATTTTCTTCATAATTTGTCATTTTTCTTCCATTGTAAGAAGAGCTCTCCATTAGGGAACTCAAGATCACTCCCAAGGAGGAAGAGGGGACTCATAAGTCCTCATTTTTCTCTACAGTGTTTTTCCAATTAATATAGTTATCTATTGGTGGCATAATCTTGGTCATTGGTTGATTGTTTATGGTTCTAAAATTTTCTTATGCATTCTAGTCTATGATTCCTTAGTTGTTTTAGTTTGTTTGTTTGTTTTATTTCATGTGTTTGTCTTGTTTAATCCACTCACTAACCTTTGTCTTGTCTAGCAAGCCCAACTAGGCATGCAAGTGTCATTGTTTTTCTCACCCAAGTGATGAAATGGGCACAACATATTGGCGACCATACTAGGGAGAGGTATCAATTTCCACCCTATTTGGGCTTAGAGAGCACTTCTTTTTAATCCATTTGTCTTGCAGGTACCAAAACAAGCCCAGCCTTACCTGTCAAAATCAATTTTGTGAGTTGGAGGAGGATAATTTCACTCAAAATATTCCCCCCCCCCTGATGTGTATCAAAACGTGTGCAGGTATTCCAGCCCATAGACGCGTACTCAACGCACTGTGCACCCAAAAGGCTTATGTTCTATGCACATTGTGCACCCAAAAGGCTTATGTTCTCTACGCATTTTGTGCACTATGCACCCACTACGCCTTTATCCAGCCTGTAACCCATGCACATTTCTAGCGTTTCAAAATTGTAATGGTTTTTGTGATGATTTGAAGGACCCTAGCCTTCAAATGTTTTCTTTCATGCAAATTGTAAATACACTCCACTTAGAATCCTTTCCCATATGAAAGGTTATATAAACATAGGCACTTAGGGGGTAAAAAGAACCATATATTCTCCTCTTTTTATTTGGTCACCACATGGATGGCTTGTTTGGTTTGCAAAATTCAAAGTTGATATTATTGCTATCACATATAAAAACACTTGCATTGGGACCATAAATTAACTTTGATAATTGAGTATGCTCTTCTCTCACACCATAGAGAAATCTTGAGAATCATAAAGGTGGTTAAGGGGACATTTCATGATATCCCTTAACAAAAATCTTTAGGAGAGGACAAAGCCCCCCTAGGGCCCCTCTTAGTTTCTTTTTGAAATCATCGTAAATTTGTAAGGGCCCATACATGCCCATATGTTGCAAACTTAAGATAGTTTCTTGAAATTACTTTCTTAGTTTACATCACTAGGAGAGTTTAAAGATCAAAGTAATAGGCCCATACATGCCCACATGTTTGCAATCTAGCATAGTTTTTTCAAGATTTCTTAGTATATAAAACATTAGGGATTTTAAAGGATTGGTAAGGACCCATATATCCACATGCTAGTTCTTTAGGGATTTTAAAATTACGTAAGGTTGTACCAATGACACTTAGTAAGATAGGTAACGAAGATTTGTAAGGACCACAAGAAGTCCACATGTTGCAAATTCACACCTAAATTATTAAAATTTGGCACATTTTTCACTTGTTCACACACAGTCACTCCTCATGCACATAATTTCCATCTTGAATTGTGGAGGTTGAAGTAGGTTTTCTCCGAAGGAACTATAAAACGTCCCACTATTTCTTGAAGAAATTATCCACACCCACTTAATTCAAACAAGATTGGTTCACACCCCCAATATCTCATCCCACCACATCTAAAAAAATTCTAAAAACTCATTAAGTTTTCCTCCAGAGGAGGTTCCAAAAGAATTTTTTCAGTCTAAGTAGGATCTCGGGGGTAGGCATCCAAATAACCCCTCATTATCTAGTTCTCACATTTTCAAACATTAGAAGTTGACAAATATGGAACTTTAAAATCCTCCAAGTCAAGTGTTCCTACACCATAAGGCAGGGAGATACCCGTGAAGGGTTGAAAGTTGAGGTTTGGTTGTTCTGTGCATCCCCCCTTGAGTCACCCAAATCTTGGAAGGGACCCAGCCCATGACCCATTTATGAGGTCAAAAATCTAAATGTCGCACTTTGACCAAGGTACCTAGTGACCAAATTTAGGACATCTACCCAAGTGGCAATTGTGGGTTGCAATTGCACCTTGATCATATTTTTTGTGGCTATTGGGAAATATCACTAGCTCTTTCGGGATATGCACCCTATACCCCTCATTATAACTAATTATTTCATCCTTCACTAGTTCCTCTTCTGGTGGCATCGGACCCCACTGTTGAGTGCTCTTGGAAGGTCCAGTTTTATTTGAGAGGAAGGACAATATGTCTTTTAGGACACGAGCATTTGTTTTATTTGTTCCCCCACGTGGAAAAAATCCACCTACCAAGATGTATGATTATTTATAGTTGATTTATGTATGATTTTCATTTGATTACATGCAATTGTGAGTTATATTGTGAAGGTCCAAATTATACTAGTCTCTTTTTCATTTATTTCTCTCATCACCATTTTGCACACATTCACTTTGCTATTTGGACATCGTATGGGACCCACATAATCCCCATTGTTCCGGACACTTTCATAATCTCCCTCCTATTATAGGAGGATTTCCTAGTCTTTCCAACTCACTGACTCAACCATCTCACAACCCTGTGAGCACCACTATTTTGGGATCATATTTCCTCGGTTCCACTTTACTTGGGTCCAATTCCCAAGGCCATCCATCCACTAACTCTCCTTCATAAGAAGGTGGGGGGGGAACTTCTTATTAAAGGAGAAATACAACCCCACCAAATCCCTCCCAAGGGTTAGGTCCACTACCTGCTCACACCATGGCTGGAGATAATCCTCCACCAAATCCCCCCATTCCATACTTGGTGTCTCTAAACATTCATGATTTGAATAAACTCACAAACGATCCCATTCTACATGACCCTAGATGGCCCAATATGCCTACCAAGCTACCTTCAGATATTCCAAAATTTGAAGGAAAACTAAGGGAAGATCCTTCCAACCATGTTAGACCTTCCACTTATGGTGCTCTTCAAACAACATCATGGATTACTCCATCTACTTAAGTTTATTTCAAATAACACTCACTATTCCATTAGTCAATGGTATGTGGACAAAAAATCAAGGTTGCATGTGACTTTTGAATCCTTGGCCAAAGCCTTTTTGGCCTTTTTTCAACTACCGGTTTGTCATGACATTGGTTTAGAACTGATCTCCGAGTACAAACAAACCTCGGCTATGCATATCGCCGACCACATTCATGAATGGCATCGGTGACATAGTTTATGTAAAGAAGAAACCACCAAAGAATAATGTCTCAATTGGTTTCTAAAATCACTCGTCTCTATACTTGCCAAAGATGTGACATCCACCTTTCCCCAATCCGAAGAGGAAGAAATCAACAAGGCTCAACAGTTTGGCCTCATTTATGCTCACTCAGGTTACTTGTACACAATATTACCTGATGCACCCAGACCCATACCATTTGGACAGGACAAACTCGGAATGTCTCATGTTGTGGATGGGTTTATTGGTGCCATGACACACCACAACCCTTACATCCAACCACCACCTATTTATGGTGCACCTCAATATCCTCAACCATATGGAGGGTTGTCTTATTACCCTCCTCCCCCTTACCAATAGCCATATTCTATTTCTCCCCTTCCACCCATAAGTGGACCCTTGTCGGCACCCATGATGTGCCCAACCACTCAATCAAGTTCTGGTTCCCCTTCTACCTCAGCATATAACCTAGGCACTAGTGAAAGCGTTCACCTTCCTATGTGCCCTATGGATCGTTGCCACAAACAAATTTGTATTTCCTATTTCCTAGTCCTCCGCAACCAGTTTCTCCTCCACATGGACAACCACATGTTGGCGTTAACTTTGTTCAACCCTCTCCCATTCAACAACCTCATAATTTTGAATAGTTGAATACAAAAATCCGGCCCATCAGTCTAATAATGCCAAGAATAAAGGAAAAAACTGAAACAATAATAACCCGAGACCAGGGGAAAATAACCCCCAACAAAACCAACCTGTTGGGGGAAACCAGAATCGTGGTAACCAAAACCCCCAAGGGAACAATAACAAAAAAATACAAGGGAGGTACAACAACAAAAACCTTCGAATGAACTTCTCTTGTGCTCTTTGCGGTGAGCATCACCATTATACTCACCATTTCCCCAAAATTTTTGACTTTAAATAGATGAAAGAATCCATGAACGCGCCACGTCTTCCAGCGTCGCTTGCCCCTTAGTAGGCATCACAATAATATTTGCAACAACCACCCTTGGTCGTGTTGCAAAACCTTATTCCACATCAATATGTGATTAATACCCAACAAGAGCTACATCTGTCCCCACCACATATAGGATAGTATCAAAACCCAGGGCCCATCCACCCTAGTAATCTGGCGGATCGCAATATCCTCCTCACCAACAAAGAAGAAATTTTTCTGCAAATGTGTGATCGTCAATATAGAGAACCCCCTAAATCCACTCCCACCACTTTGGAAGCGGATCCAATGATAGTTGGACAACCCTTGATGATTCCATGCCCTAATACTGAACCTACCATCCATATCCCTCACATTTTGTTACAACGAAATGTTAATAACCCTCAGGCTAGGGAAGCACACAATTACAGTTTGGTCGATGACTTGGTGTAGTATCCTACAACCATGTCTGTATTGGAGATCCTCCAAACCTTTCCAATTCAATGGAAATCCTTACTTTCCACCTTGGGGGCAGTCGACCCAGATGATACTAAACTGTAGATAGCGGAGAACCACGTCTCCCCACTCTAGTATCTTTCCAGATACCAGTCAAAATTCAGAACATCACATTTCATTGGTGTATTATTGATGAAGGTGCATCCACATGCATCATTTCCAAAACTATATGGAAGATACTTGACTCCCATGAGCTAATACCATCCACCATCACCTTGAGAGCCTATGATGGTCGACCATCCTCCCCTGAAGGGCTCTTCCCAAATGTCCTCGTTGAACTCGGGGAAAAACCATCCTCATTGGCATTAAAATTATCGATGCCCCACTCGATTACAATATCTTGTTTGGACGTAGCTACATGTATCCCATAAATGTCTTAGTCTCTTCTATGTTTCGAACGATGAAGTTCCCCCACAACGAGAAAATCATCACCATCAACCAAATTACACATTATGAGCCTAACCACTCCATCAACATCGATAACGTCTTACCTCTTGTTCACAAGAGTTATGATTCTTATTCACTCATTAACATGAGCCCCAGAATTTTCAAAGACCCATCCTTGTTGGGGGCATACCATGGAGCACCACCTCTCATACACCCTTCAGCACAAGTGTGTGTCATATCTTCTAATGGAACTGAAACCAGAGACCCCATTCCTCCCACTGAGGCCTCTCCACACCTTTACATCCCACCAATTGAAGAAATATTACCTCAAGGATTGCCTAACAATCCTACTACACCACTTATCCCTGATTTCCCCCTCCCTCAGGGGAAAATCCCGGTTTGGGAGACAATTCCTCAAACCATTACTCAAATTCCCTTCTTCTACCCCCCATCGGGAGTACAATCATTTCAGGTAGTCGCAGCACTTACCCTTCCCAACATGGTTCTCACCATCCCTGTATGGTATCTACACATGCCTGCAATGGTTCCTCAACCATCTCTCCCTCCTTATTCAAAGGGAATCCTGATGTAGATTCCAGTACTAGCTCCGACCACGCCACCCTCACCCCCAATCACCAACACTATTGCCACGGTTAGGGGAATATGGAAGAATAAAGATCCCACAACTCCACTTCCTCCTCGAGTTCAACCTCCTTGCGCACTATGCAAAAGAGAGGGACACCCCACCAGCATATGTCCTTCTCTTCCCGAGTTACGCAATCTGATCCAACTCCCTCGAGAAAACACATTGCTCATCACTTCTCCAAGCACGTTTAGTACCACAACCACATCCTCCACTAAGGGCAGTAAAGGGTTGCGAACTAAATTCACTTGTGCCATCTGTTTAGAATATGGCCACTACACTCATCATTGCCCAGCTCTACCTTAGTTTTGCTAGGCGCTAATGACAGTATGCCAAACCTTTCAGAAAGAACCCTCTCCAGCACCACTTTTGGGTACCCACATCACTGACATTCATTATGTTTCTACCTCAATCCCTGAACGAATGAGATACCCTTGCGATCTCTATGACTCACTTGCTCATTTCACATACCAATGTCCTTTGATTGTGGCATACTGAGGTCATCATTAAAACCCTATTCAACCACACCCGACCACCTCACCAAGGGTCTTGTCCACTCTAGATACTTCCAACATCACCTACCCTAAACCCAAGTCACTTCCCACCCCTCCATGGTTCATAAGTAGAATGTCTGAGGATATGCCCCCAAATTCTCCCAATTCTCTAGTTCATGTCCCACAAGAAATCTTGCCCCCTACCACAGTCTATCGCCCACAGTATCTGGACATTTGGTTTATTTCAATCAAGACATTGCAACATATTTGCGATATCCCCTCTACATCTTCACCACTTGAGGACAATCACACTATGATAGTCAACCATGTCACCTCTGTTAGCGATTAATTTAACATCAAAGTTTTTTAACTATCTTTAACATTTTTGTGTTAAAATTTTCAAATCTTTCTACTTATTGGCCTTAGTTCATAACTTCTAAATCTTCATTGAGTCTTGATGAAGTTTTATTCACCAAATTTTGTTTCGAAACCCTATCATCTACCTGTAACCTGCAAAACTAAATTAAACCTTTTGGTTAGTTTTCCTTTGGTTGGTTTCTTTTGAATCATTACTCTATGGTTTCTCATAAAAAGTTTTCTATAAAAAATACAAAAGGGGTGTGTGCACGTGTTCTATCCTAAGTCTAGTCTATCTACCAAGCCATATCACACCAAACTACATGCCTAATTCTTATGCCAAGTTGTCAAGCTAAGCTACAAGTAAAGTAACTACTAAAGTCAAAATCCAGTCCACATGTCAAATTGACATACAAAGCCAAGCTTATTGATCAAATCGCTCAACATGCCAAATCGACGAGTCAAGCCATGAGTTATGCCATATTTCAAGACATCAAATCCAAGCGCCAAGCTCTATAGTCCATTCATTTCATCAACATGTCAAACTAAGCCTAGCCTTTAGTTTTTTTTGGCTTTTTGCAAAATTTTGGTTGAGCCCACAGGCCATTTGTCATATCGAGCCAATTCTTATGCCAAATCAACACATTATGTAGAGCCATGAGTTAAGCAATATGCTCAGGTCACTAGTTAAGTCTGAGTCATCATATAAATCAAGGAATAGGCTAAGTTACGAATTAATCCATATATAACCAAAGCCCAGCATTTAGTTCCGAGCTCCATAAGAATAAAATGCAGAGACACATGCCAGGTCGACAAGCTAAGTGCAAGCACTGAGTCCATTTATTCAATTGCATGGCATCTATGTTTGTAGACTTATCTAGATATCGTGTCCTCTGCATATGCAGGAAATGTTAATTGTTGGCTCTAAAAAATGAAATGTCATCCACTTATGCATTTCTGAATAACTGAATCACTGAACACATGTCAAGTTTTATTTGCGTTTTTCTTTGGAGAAAACCATTCAATGGATACATATGATGACAACCACTTTCGAAGGTGTTTGCAGAAGTTATAATGAGGAAATCCTGGCTTCTGGGCATCCGATCTCAAGCTCTTCGGCTCTGGGGTTCTGTGTGTTCTTCCAAACCAGTTAGACAACCACCTACATCAAGTTTTGACGGACATCAAGAAGCCCCAAAGGTTGATGAATCTGAAAACTGTGTATAAAAGTGCTCACTTACGATTTGGTCCAAATAAGGGTGTGATGCATGTAGTTTTGATATTCAAATCTCAGGTTTCTGATTGTATTATTCAAAGTACAGTGCAACCTTCGAATTTTAGTAAAATTTGGAACATCTTCATCTCTATTATTGAAATTAATTATTCCACTTACTTTCAGATATAAGCAGAGAGTTGTGATACTATCTATGTTCATCTACTTTTTGATGCATCAAAGTTTATAAACACATGTGCACAAACTCATCCTCATTATGCCAAAGGGGTTCATCTGACTATCTATGAGACATGGCAAGAGAATGTTCTGCAGAAGTTGGCACATTGATGAAAGGAGAGTGGGTTAAAGGGTTATTACCACAGAGCAGTGTTCATGAAGTGCAAAGTGCAAAATCCTTTAAATTTCATATCACTGCAGTGCTATCCGATGATGGCTCACTATTGTTCCTTGAGCTTCAACTACACACTGTTTACAGAGCTATAGATCAGGGATCAATTCATTCAGCAACTAGTGCATCAACAGGAAAATGGATTTCCATCACAACAAGTTGAGAATATAGTCTTTGATCAACATCTCACACAAGCTTTTGTGATCTTGTAACAGCAACACTATCAACAACAGATAGAATCACTTTAACAAGAACCCTGCATCTTTGAAGTACCTCAAATTTTAGGGTATGAATGCATTCATTCATAAAACACTTTGATGTGAATGGAGTCTACAGGAAAGAAATATCAATGAGGAAGGATTTATGCCTTGAGTAGTAAAAGGCTGGGAGAAAATGCATTTTTTTCAAAACAAAAGTTTCAGTGGATTAGACAGACTTTCACAGTTGTCCTTAGCCACCGAAAGCTCTTCTTTCAGTGGCTTAATCATTCTAAATTTTGATCCCAAGCACAAAGACACAAGCAAATTTTGATCCCAAGCACAAAGACACAAGCAGAATGTCAGTATTTTTTCTCAAACCGAATGTTTTTGCTGCTAAATCATCTCAGCAAGGTTCTAAATGAATTATAAAATTAAAAGGGATAGAGATCACTCTCTCTTTTAAGTTTTGAAGCCGATGCAAAGGATATAAGGGTTGAAAATATTTTTCTATTTTTAGTTAAATATATGCCCATGTGTCATAACAGAATCTAAAGCAACCTTGTCATCATTCAGAATACTTATGCAGTTGTCGAAGACTTCAGATTTAGATAATGATTTGATTCCTTTTATATAGGATCTATTCCTATTGTTTTGTAACTAGTTTGATATTACTATTTTTAGTATAATTCGATCCTCTTCTATATGATCTGAGTTCTTGATGTAAAGACTATAAAGTCTATTGTTTTGAAGGACTAAGGGGGGGTTTGAGTCTGGATACAGATACCTTGAGGATATTGTAATAGACTTTCAGACATATAATTCAAATCACAGTTTCCTTTCATTATTGATGTCAGATTGCCATTACCTTTCTCTTTCTATACTTTGATTAAAGTTTTTTTTAGATGCTAATGATTGTTATCTCATTTTTCCAGCTCATAAGCTTGGTTTAATAGTAATCTACACTATCTTATTTGACCTATCACATGTGTGTTCTGGTTAATAAGCATAACTTTCTTCATCCACCAGTTTTTCTATCTATCCGATCATTAATTATTGAGATCATTTTCTCATTTGGTTATATACATTTGACTGTCTTGATACCATCCAGTAGGTCAGTTATCCCATTTGATCCACACATAAACACAAAACAATCACATTTTAAGTTACCAGATTTCTTCAAGCAACAGCCTGAGAAGGACTCCTAGAGTGATAACAACCTCCACGGATCCCCTATATTCTCGCATTTTCCACTGTGACGAAGATATATTGGAGGAACTCACTACCCCTAATTTCCCATGGAATGCGCTCCATCACTGAGCATTTTTTCTCTCATAGGAATCCTTTGACCCTCCTATCCAAGCCTCCATATGTGCAATCGAAACCAAGGATTGTTTTCCATCATGGAATATAGACTAGTTCAACAACCCTATCCCTGCCCTAGATGCTTTTGAAGAAGGAAACATGACCAATATCTCCCCCACTGTCAAAATCAACATTTCCATCAAACCAAGAATCATAAAATAAATCACCATTCGCGCCACATTCTCCCCTAAGGAACTCACAGCTTACAAAGCTCTCTTTCAGGAATATCGGGATATTTTCTCCTAGTCGTATACGGAGATTCTCGACCTCGATCCTTCTATCATCGAACATCACATCGACACATGGCTAGATGTCGCCCCATTCCATCAAAAGCAACACCCACTTCACCCATCCAAAGTTGCAGCTATCAAAGATGAAATCGACAAGTTACATGTTGTTGGGTTCATTTACCCCATCGCATATACCTTATGGGTTTCCAACCCCGTCCACGTTAACAAAAAACAAGGCACTATTTGCGTCTGCACCAACTTTCGCGATCTCAACCATGCTTGTCCCAAAGACAACTTCCCAACCCCTTTCATTGACCAAATTATCAATGAATGTGTCGGCCATAAGGCCTTGTCCTTCATGGATGGGTTCTCCAACTACAATCAAATCCAAATCCATCTAGCAAATTAGTATAAAACCGCTTTTACTACCCCATGGGGTAGTTTTACTTATCATGTCATGCCTTTTGGAGTTAAAAATGTAGGTGCTATGTTTCAACGGGCCATGACTTATGTTTTCAATGATCTTTCTCACATCATCCTCACTTACTTAGATGACCTCACTACTCGATCCAAGAAACAAACTAAGAATTTAGGCGACTTATGTGTTGTATTTCAACGATGTCGCCAGTAGAATATTGAACCCACTCAAGTGTGTATTCTATGTCACCGTTGGATGCCTTCTTGGGTTCATTATCTCCCAACATGGCATCACAGTGGACCCCCTCAAGGTCTAAGCTATCACAGAAATTCCAACACCTAGAAATTTGCACCAACTGTAGAACCTACAAGGCAAATCCAGATTTTTACGTCGCTTTGTCCCAGATTATGCCACTTGCGCACATGGTTTCCTTCGCTTACTACGTCATGATATCCCATTTTGATGGATGAACATACCCAAACCAACTTTGACGATTTAAAAGAGGTTCTATCCAATGCACCTTTTATTAGTCCTCCAGACTATGATCATGATTACATCCTCTACTTATCATCCTAAGTCGTCTCAGTAGCAGGATTCCTTGTCCAACTAGGCGATGATGGAAGAGAGCATGTCATTTACTACATTAGTAAAACTATTTTAGGACCACCCCTGAAATAAAATCATGATGAGAAATTATCCCTTGCAGTTGTCCTCTCAGTTTAGAAATTGTGTCACTATATCCTACTTCACACTACCAAATTCATAGCAGATTCTAACCCCATGCAATGCTTGCTTAGTCGATGGTAGATTAATGGAAAATTTTCATGGTGGATCGTCATTATTCAGGAATAATACCTAGATTTATCAAATCCTAAAAGAAAGAAATCACTTGTTCTCGTCGAACTCATTACAACGTTTCCCTCAGATGCTAAAGGTTCACCCGTCAATACATATTTTCTCGACGAACACCTCTTGTTCATCCCCTCAGATGACCCCTAGTATGGCGATCTTCTCATCTACCTTCAAACATAGAAGTTTGGGTCTCATCTCTCTCAAGATGATCATCGACGCATTCACCATCAAGCCCCTCGGTGCCTCCTCATCGGTGACATCTTGTATCGACGTGGGGTCGACACCATACTCTGTTGATGTGTGACCATCAATGAAGCAGACAGGGTCTTGAACAATTTCCATAGCGGCGCTTGTAGTGGTCACCTCTCAGGTGTGTCCACCACCAAAAATATCATTCAAGTAGGATAATTCTATCCCACACTGTTTCATGATTGCATCCACGCTTTCAATCAATGCAACAAATTCCATCTCTATGAAAACAAAGCACGGGCGCCACCCGCTCTTTTACATCTAGTCATCATCGTCGGTTCCTTCTGTAAATGGGGCATAGACTTCATGAATTTTAATCCTCCATCCAGTAATGGACACAAGTACATCATTGTGGCAGTAGATTACTTTACCAACTGGGTCGAATCCATGTCTACCTTCAAAAATATCGTTGACACAGCAACGCATTTTTTCTTCAACCACGTCATTACCCGTTTCAGAATTCCACTACAAATAGTATTTGATCAAATTAATCACTTTGAGAACGTGGTCTTCATTGAAATATCCTTAAAGCTAGGATTCTCCCATGATTTTTCCTTCCCATACTACCCTCAGTCCAATGGATAGGTCGAGGTTGTCAACAAAGTCCTCAAAACCATGTTACAACGCACCGTCAATAAACATAAGACCAACTGGCATCATATGTTGTTTTCATCATTATGGACTTATTGCATGGTCGTCAATACTTCCACCGATTTTACACCATTTCATCTCGTCCATGGGATCAAAACAACCCTCCCCATCAAGTGAAAAATTTTGACATTACGCACCACCATCGAGCTATTACCTGGCACTGCTCCAATGGAGCAGCGCTTACTGACCTTAGATTCATTGGATAAAGATTGTTTGTCTTCATTACAAAACAATGAGGAAGCCAAAAAAAATTCCAAACCCACTTTCAACCACCATGTCAACCTTCACTCATTTAACTAAGGAGATCTCTTCCTAGCCTACGATGTCACCCACAATACTCTTGGTCATGGGAAATTCGAATAATTATGGCATGGACCCTGTTTATGGATTAATCCGTAAGTGCGGACACAAACCGATCTCCCTAGATCCACCTGTATCTAGAACAAAACAGGACAGAATATATCGCTTTCCCTAGATCTAACTATTGAATTAAATTGGAAGTGAGAAGAAGATATGTACCTTGTAATCGCTTCCTTAATCTTTGTTGCTCCAGCTTCGCTCCAGCGCTCTTGTGCAGTCAAGATCAAACAACACAAACCAACCAATGTGAAAGCAAATAATGTATCCAATAGCTAATCTATACATATGATCAAGGAATTATGTAATAAAGTGACATCAGCTTTATGGGAAAGAAACATATTACTGTATCATATTAAATGTGAAAGAGAGATTACAACCGTTGCCTTGATGTTGTAAGGTCCCTTCCAATTGTCCTTCGTTCCCCACACACTTCTTGCTCCAAGGATTCTGAAACCATAGATCTGATAGCTACTCACAATCTATCTTGACAAAGCAAATCTTAAAGCCACTCAAAGCTAGCTAATAATTCCAAGCCAAAGAACCATAACCATGAACCATGAACCTCTTCTCCATGAGAGCTCCTCTCCTTTTATAAGTTGAAGAGGATAAGGTGAGGAGGTTAGGATGATCCCACTAAATCATGAAAGCGAGTAAGATCCAAACCGTTCGGATGCCACCTCACCATAGAAGCTTCC
>ML785473.1:632957-666499 GCA_009831015.1 Picea engelmannii
AGCATGAAGTCCAGAGGCTGAGGCAAATGCCCCCCAAGCTTCGATTCATCCAACTGAAAAGGAGAATGAAATGAAGCTTCAAATACTAGACGAAGGACTTGACTCAAATAGAGAGGGGGAAAACTATTTCATTTTTTAACGAGATTGACATAGAAACAAGAACTATGCTCGTAACCTCTGCTTCATTTTTTAACGAGGTTTCCGCAGAGACGCAAAAACTATCCTCATAAATCTAGGTTCAATCCCCAGACCTCTGTTTCATTTTTTAACGAGGTTGCCACAGAGACATAAAAACTATCCTCGAAACCACTTCTTGATCATGGATTCCAAGAGAATAATGCTCTGGAATGACACCATGTCAAGGGACAAAACTCAGTCATGGCTTCCAAGAGGTCTTCACTGGAAGGAAGAAATACACTCTGGAAGGACACCATGTTGAGGGTCGCGACAGGAGAGCTCCTCTCCTTTTATAAGTTGAAGAGGATAAGGTGAGGAGGTTAGGATGATCCCACTAAATCATGAAAGCGAGTAAGATCCAAACCGTTCGGATGCCACCTCACCATAGAAGCTTCCCTTTCTAGAAGATTCGAGAAACCGTACGTCTTTCCCACGTGCTGGAATGTTCGCACCCTAGCTATATAGCAACCTACGAACTGTTCGCATCCTGGCTATATAGAAACCTGCGAGAATTGGTCATTCTCGCACTCTGCCTATATAGCAACCTGCGAACATTTCTTTTTATAAGGTTTTTACATAGGAAAATGCAATTTCTTTTCTCAGGAGAAGTTCTTCTTCCTTCTCTCTTCAGGAACTCAGGCCACTGTGACCCCTCTAAAGGCAATAGATAGGTTTACATCATTAACGATCATAGAGATGACGGAAATAATGTGTAACAGACCCTACATTGTCCAACGATGCCTCACTAAAGGCACATACATCATGACCTCTCCATAAGGGTATCCTCTTAAAGAACCCATCAATGGGTTGTACTTAAAGAATTTTTACACCTGAGCATATCCATTCTACACTAGTCTTTCTCTTTTGTACACATTTGTAGATTTTTTAGTCTTCTCTTTTTTCACCTCCACTTTTCATGTCTGATATACCATCCATGGTATTGACAGATGCATCTTCCATCAGCCTACCACATTGCTTACGCTGACGGTTCTAGCCATTGGACATAGAATCTTGCTTCGGCCGCTTAGGCCCTCTATTCTCCCTCACATGAACTGCTCCACTGCAACGGCATATGTTTGGGCTCAACCACTAATAACCAAACAGAATACACAGTTGTCATTGGTCTCCTCGTTGAGGCCAGTCACCAC
Organism: Picea engelmannii; assembly: GCA_009831015.1. NCBI lineage: Eukaryota > Viridiplantae > Streptophyta > Pinopsida > Pinales > Pinaceae > Picea > Picea engelmannii. The sequence goes on from ML785473.1 coordinate 634,283, forward strand.
CAAATTCGTCACCTTAGCATGTTATTATATTCCCATCTTTTCATCCTGCAACTCAACAATGTATACAGTGTCTGTGATCCTTGCCTCTTTTGCAAATACCCGCAAGTTAGACTCTTATCTCAAAACTTTGATTCAATTGCATTTACACATATTGTATGACAATTTAATCAAATACCATATGATATGCCTAACCTAGTGTTAAATTGGCATTTGTGACATCAAGACATCATTACATATACATAATCATAAAATATCAGTCACAACATATAGATTAGACATCATAAGCCATCAAAAACATAAACACATGTAGACGTCATAAAGAGACAAAAGATGTGTGTGTATATATATATATATCCTCTGAAGGGTCATAAATGTTTACAAAAGTACAAAATATACATCGCTTGTATGCTAGTGAGTCCCCTCACCCTTATAGGTACAAAATGGGTACCCCCTACCCTATACATAATGGGTATCAACTACCCTATACAAAATAGGCTTGAAAGCCTATACATATAAAAACCTCAGCACTCATGGTGCCCCCAGTTCCTTTGTCAGCTAGAGTTGCCCCACTAGCTGGGGGTCCTCCAGGTCCAGGGGGAAGTCGACCAGTCATCGTTTCCCCCGCTACAGCTTCCCGGTGGATCAAGGTCTCCCACTCTGTCGATACACCCACACACTGCTCCAAGACCCTCTCATCCTGGATGTGGGCCCACATGCCCTCTGGCACACCCTAAAGAACCTCCTTGAACTAGTGAAGAAGGTCCTCCATCCCTCCTCCAGCCTCTACCCGTAGCTCATGCAATGGTTCAACGCCCGCATCATCAAATATGTGCCTCTGGCCCATCCTCGGCTCACATGTTGTCTTAGCAATAGAATCATCTCTCTTGTGTCACTCTCCTACCTGAGGTTCTGCTGCCGGTGGTTTCCCTGGACTCTAGCACACTGGCTCCCCTTCCATCTTAGCCTCACGGCCTTGGGGCCCCACATCTTCAAATACAAAAACCAAAGGTAGAGTCAGCATCCATATATAACATAATCATATGCTACACTATAAAAATCACAAAACAAAAATGCACAAAGATACCTCTCTGGTCCCAGACCTCTCCAGGAGGCAAAACTATGTCTAGGTCATGATGATAGTCCATCCCATCCTATGGATACTGGATTATCACTTGTGGCATATGATGCCACACATGTGCCAAAGTGGTCATAAAGTAGTGGCCACCCTCTCCCCCTCTGTGATGCGCCAAAATATGGGCCCATAACATCAATCGCGGCTCTTGTGGCCCTGCAGGCACCAACAAAATCCTCTAGAGAAACATGGGCACCCTCTCTAGAAGCCATACTACCAGGATGGAAACAAACGCAAAATCACCAGAGTCAGTGGTCCGACACCGATGAATCTGCCCCATCATCCTGGAGTGCAACATCAACCCCCAGGAAAAAATGTCCCCATCTAGGACCCTCTCTACAATCCTCAGTTGACCACTCGTGATCCACTGAGTATCCAAGGATCCATATATCCTCACAACCATGGTCGTGATGCACTAAGACAAGAGCTCATCCATCGCCTCAATACGGAAAACTGAACCTGACATCGGGTTCATCCTCAAACAGTCACATTGTGCCATATCTATCAGTCTAACATCCCCCGACAACTGGGGGTCAACAAGAAGGGACATTCCCTGAAAGGGGAGCCTCGTAAAAAAATATACATCCTCAACAACTAAGAGCTTCAATTGATGTCCCCTTGTTGGCCCTTGACAAATTTTTGAGGAACACATGGTCATATTTGACCGTTTTTGTACATTGACACCCTGTCAAAGATGGAGCGTCAGGCGAAACAGAGATCATGAGATCTCATCCAAATTTTGGGGCCCTTTTAGGATTTTGGGTTAATGTAATGGGAAAGGGATGTCGGCCCATGGGTTTACCCATGTTTTAAGCCTATGTTGTAAAGTATAAATAAGTAGCTAGGCAATGTAAGAAGTGTCGATGTCTTAGTGCTAGTAATTAGATCTGTGTGATTGAATGTAAATGATCTGTGCATGATTGTAAGAGGCTTGCAGAGCTGAGTGCAAGTGTTGTAAGTGTTGAGTGCATGGATTGTAAGAAGGCTCTCTGCTAGATCTACTCGGGGAAGGAGGATCTGGTGAGGTGCGCACAGATCTCCTATCCTATGTGGACTTCAATTTAAGCTCTATGTTGTAATCATATTGACCAAAGTTAATAAAGAAGAAGAAGAATTTGTGGACATAGCCCCAGGGTGGGGGTGAACCACATAAACCTATGTGTCATGCTTTGTGTTGTTGCTTCCTTGTGTTTCCACTATCTTGCTAAGTGTTATGCCATGATTAGATAGATTTTCTTATTCTTTGTGAGTCACTAGATGTATATGAATAGTATATCTGATGTATATGAGGATACTTACTATTGATCTATAGGATCTAATATGTTTTGTTGTTGCTAAGCACTGAAATATCTTATATCTAAGCAAGTACTGCGATGTTCTATCTTAACTGTGAAGTACAATAAGTGTGAATAAGTGATGAATGAACGATGATAGGTTATTTGTAAGGGATATAATCACAAATCTGTGTCCCAACTAAGGTTGCAAACACCTGAGTCTTGCAACCACCCCTACCTCTACCTTAGGTGAGACTTCATCTACTTCGCAGGTGTTGCCGAAAGGGTCGGTAGTTAGGGCTTTGTTGGTGATCTCTTGAGCGTTGAACCATGGGTCTACCCTTGTGCCAACAAATGGTTCTGTTTCCGAGACGTGAAACTATGATTGCTAGGAACTGAGTAAGAAGAAACTTTGTGCAAAAGAAATCTCTATGCATAGATCTTTTTCCCTAGTGCGCAGATTTTTACTCAACCTGTGAAGCTTTGTGCCATGAATAAGGTCAGATATGAAGAAAGGAAGATCATATCCGAAGAAAAGAAGCGAGATATAAACACTTTGTGCTCTAAGAAAAGTAAAAGTGGGAATTTTAGAAAGAAAGAAGTCAGATCTGCAGAAAAGAGGTAAGATCTGTAAACTTTGTGCTCTAATAAAGGTAATAATAGTCAAAAGTTTTTAGATCTAAAAGCTTTGTGCTCTGTAGAAGTAAGATAAGTGAATTTTTTTTTTCTAAATCATGGATCTAGGTATGCTTGATAGATTATATCCTAGATTCAAAACTAGGGCATTAATAGATGAAAGAAAGTTTGATATGAATAGATTTGATAAGTATAATGATAGATATGTTATACCTATGCATATAAAGAATGTCGAGAATAACAAGTGGATGCAGGATCCTAGAAAGATTTTTTTGCAGGCTAGCTACCATGATCCTGGTGCGCAATACAAAAGAAGTTGGGGAACATTTAAATGAAAAAGAGGGTTAACCCTATGTTACAGTTGCATAATACCAAGACATCTTGTTAAGGAATGCCCTGGTGGAAGACCTAGTTGTCTCTGTTTCAAAGCCTTGGACCATGAAGTGTTGGATTGCCCTAGAATGATTGCTAAGCTTGAAAGAATGAATCTGAATGAAGAAAACCCTCAGGCAGATCCAGAAATAGTAGAAACTCAGAAGGAATCATAAAAGATATTTCTACAGATGAAAGGCACCTTGAATGATCACCAACATGTTAGTCTATTAGATATCTTCAAAGAAAAGGATAAAGTTGAAGAAAGAATAGGGGACTTCGACATTGACTTTATTCTTGATGAAGAAACAAAAGTGAACATTATCCCAGAAAGAACTTCGGAAGCTATAGGAAAGCCTGCCATGATCCCTTCCCTAGGAGGGACAAGTTTATTCAGAGGAAAGCTAGTAAACCTATGTGGAAGTCTTGCCCGGATACCTATGACTATCAATGGAACTTCGACAGAGGAAGACTTTGAGATTATTAAATTTGTTGAAAACAACGCCCTGTTTACCATGCTCATAGGAAAACCTTAGATTGATAGAGAACAAGCCAGACGAAAAAAGGAAGAAAACATTTTGGAATAGAAGAAAGAGTTAAAAGACTTTATGACCAGAAGAATAGTGCAGTTGATTGAAGAACAAAAGAGTAGATCATGGATATTTAATAATAGAAACTCTGATGTCGAGGCTAAGAGAACACTCAAGGATCCGCAGAAGATTGAGTTACCTATTTTTGATACAGAAGAAGTATTATCTAGGAACCCTAGGAAAGACTTTAAACAGTGCGAAGTAACTAAGACCACAGAAGATAAGCATAAAAATGGTAAAAGCATTATTGAGATGAAGCTCACTGGGAAGAAGGCTAGAAAGTTAAGAAAGAAAAAGGCTAATATTGTAAGGTTACAAGAGGTTCTAGAGGATACTTTGCAGACAGAAAAATTGCAGAATTAGAACTTCGTCGAGATATCAGAACAACAACATAGATTACTTCGCCATGACGAATCAATATAGCCATTGGGGCCAATATATCCATCGACTTTTGCTCCGAACGGGCAGAAAAGCAATAAAGGTTCATCATCCAACCATTGAAAAGCACCATAATGGGTCGAACAAGAGTTAATGAAGGATCATAATCGTTGCTAGAAAACCGTTACTAAGTTTCCCTACTTAGTCCATCGCGCCATGCACTGAGAATACTTTTTGCTAAGTGAGAATTTGAGCACGAAACCTGAGATTAACTCACCCTAATATCATTTCCTTGTTCCCATACTATTCACTGTAGTCTCTGAATTCCTTTCACACCCGAGCTAGCTAACCCAAGCTTGTATGTCGAACACGCTCAGCACTGCTGACAAAATCATTGAAGAAGTTTTAATTGACTTAATGACTGAGAGAGTCATGTCAGAGTGAGGAATGTCTACAGGTGTACAGGCATCATCCTTGCGAGCATTGTTATATTCCCCCTCCACTTCTCTAACAGGACCATCCCGACTGCCTTCGGAAAGACGACCTAAGCTCGGAAATGACTTTTCCACTATGAAGATGATCCCAAGTATCTTGCCTAAGTATATCCCACCACTAAGCGACACAGTGAATCGAGACACTGTACCCAGAGACTTTGAATATGTTGTGGTCACTGCGTACCTCCTGAAAGGGGTGTGTGAAGTTCGTGCTAACAAGGATAAGCTCACAGTGCTGAAATTTAGTGATTTTAACCTTGGAGATCGCAAGTTTTATAGTATGTTATCCCCGCACAAGTACTTAACTATCACAAAAGGAAGGAACCCAAATATTTTCCCTCAACAATGGACCCATAACCTTGCGCAGTCAACCCTCCTCAATGTAATGAAGATTCCTCATTTCAGGAGGCATCAGGAAGTGAATGCATGTGTCATATTGTTGTTATCCTGCTACCATGGAGGATACTTATGGTTGGACCTCTGCATCACTGTGGATCTAATTCTGATCAATTGGATCACAGGGCTAAGAATGCAGGGCCCTGACCCACATGATTTTTACCCTAGAAAGACCATAGATCGCACTCTCACCCAGCGAATAAAAGACACATATGGAGATCTAAAGAAGGGTACGTGAGGTTACAAGGTAGCCTCCATTGAGAATGCAACAGTGCACCTTGGTTACCAGCTGATCATAGGAAGTTAGTCCACAAGAACAGACCCACATAGGTGACTGGATTTGTAGTTGATCTTGCAGGGAAGTGCACGGAGGGACTACAAATGAACTGGGAAAAGTACCTTGTAAATCAGCTAGAGCTTGACTGGAAACAAGTGCAAGACCAAGGGTATGACTTCCACTTTAGTTGGTTTCTCATACACATTTCTTTCATCGCTTGGGAGCGACCAGAAGGTGCCACTTTTCTAAAGATTGAACCCTTCGAACCACTCGCCATGAAGTTATGTACACTGTGGTACTCCATCAACATGAACACGCAATGGTAGTCCAATGTCGTCTTCCACACTTATTAAAACCAATTAAAGAATGAAATCTAGTCTACACCGTGCCTCACACCAAACACACTTCATAGGTTTAGAAATTTGATCAAATTTAGCACAGACCGCCACTTCACCTATATCAGAGTGTGTGTGGATGAGAACAAATAGCAACTCCAATCATACTATAAGTTGATAGAAGAAGACTTGGATCATATTACCAAGGAATGGTCAGCAGACCTCCTTGTTCTAGCGGACTCCACAGAGATTTCTGACATGGATAGCCCTGAAGCTATGCTAGATACACCTGGACCATGCAAAACTAAGAAGGATGTGGAAATTCAAGATGTCCATAGCACATCCACGAAGACTACTTTGATCTCACCTGCAAAGGAAGGTGATGGTGAAGAACTAGGTGGCATGGAAGTTGAGCAAAACAAATCCGAGGTTACTCCACCTGGAGAGGAGGAGGATCCCTCTAAGAAAAGGAAGATTACTCCACCAAAGCCCTCATTCTGAAAGAAAACTAAGGCCACCCGGACTACATTCAAGACTACCCTTACACAGGATGACTTTGACTTATTAATCGTTGCGTTGAATGATGCTTCACTAGATATCATAGAAAAGCAAGAAGCGAAGCAGGAGGAGGTATTCATCCATATCAAGGGTGAACTTCAAGAAGTGTAGTAGGCACTCCATTCAAGCAGAGCATTTTCTACGGCACCCTTGATAATTGAAACAACAGGAACAACTAATGAGCCCACCCAATTACGCCAGATCACTGAGAAAGTCGAAGCTCTCCTTCGACGAGCTCAAGAAGACATAGCGCAAGCCACCAAGGCTTTGGCACAACTTCAGAGTGCACATATAGTAAAAAAGAGGAAGGCAGAGTAGGAAAATCTTGCCCTGGAAGCGAAGTGGGAGGAGGAAAAAACACAGTTACCGTAGAGCAAGGACCAGTTTTTAGCAGAGCAACTTGAAGTACAAGAAAGTTCACAGAGCACTTCGCTCTATGACGGTCATTGAAGTGAAAATTGAAGAACGCATCCCATAGCAGGTGGCACGACTTGAACAAGTAATCCAACAACTTCAGCAGCATATCACAGATCTAGAACTTTGTAGCGTGCCCGAGACTCCACAAGAAGTAAGAGATTTTAGGGAAGCAACTACTCGTAACTAAGTTGGCCGATTAAAAACCTTGGCTTTGGAATGTAAGCAGTTGAGTTCTAGAAGCACCTGGACTTATGAGAACCTCACAGAGAACCCAAAATTGTAGACATTAGAAGCACATCTCCAAGAAGCAAAGAAGCATGCAGATACGCTACAGGCGCAACTAAAGGCCTTGACCCCAGTCAAGAGAATGAAGCAATTTCCAGAACAATGCACCACCCAACAATAGGTACACATGCTGCAAAGTAAAGTGACAGAAGTCTCTCAATGACTTCAACCACTCCAAGAGAAAGCATGCCAACTGTTCACTGAAGTTGAGAGCCAGGCAGTCGAGCTTGAACATGTTGTCATCACTGCAGAACAGTGCATGGAAGGACTAGTAAATGACGCAGTGATCCAGGAGTTCACTGAGAAAGAGATTGTTGCACTACAGCAGGTCGAAGTATCTCAATCCAAGCTCGAGACATTTGAAGAAGATCTGATCGAACTAAAGTGACTCAAGACAAGCCGCAGGTGAGTGTTGGGGGCATGTTGTCCCTTGACCAAGTTTTGAGGAACACATGGTCATATTTGACCGTTTTTTGACATCGACACCTTGTCAAAGATCGAGCAGCAGGTGAAGAAGAGATCACAGGATATTGGCCCACTTTTGGGGCCCTTTTAGGGTTTTGGGTTAATGTAATGGGAAATGGATATCGGCCCATGGGTTTACCCATGTTTTAGGCCTATGTTGTAAAGTATAAATAAGTAGCTAGGCAATGTAAGAAGTGTCAATGTCTTAGTGCTAGTAATTAGATTTGTGTGATTGAATGTAAATACTATGTGCATGATTGTAAGAGGCTTGCAGAGCTAAGTGCAAGTGCTTTAAGTGTTGAGTGCACGGATTGTAAGAAGGCTCTGTGCTAGATCTACTCGGGGAAGGAGGATCTAGCGAGGTGCGCGCAGATATCCTGTCCTATGCAGAGTACAAGTTAAGCTTTGTGCCATAATCAAATTGACCAAAGCTAATAAAGAAGAAGAAGACTTTGTGGACGTATCCCCAGGGTGGGGGTGAACCACGTAAACCTGTGTGTCATGCTTTGTGTTGTTGCTTCCTTGTGTTTTCACTATCTTGCTAAGTGTTATGCCATGATTAGATATATTTTCTTATGATTTGTGATTCACTAGATGTATATGAATAGTATATATGATGTGTATGAGGATGCTTAGTGCTGATCTACAGGATCTAATATGTTTTGTTGTTTCTAAGCACTGAAATATCTTATATCTGAGAAAGTACTGCAATGTTCTATCTTATCTGTGAAGTACAATAAGGGTGAATACGTGATGAATGAATGATGTTAGGTGCTAGGTGTTGTTTCCCAGCTAAGGTTGTAGACATCTAATTCTTGCAACCACCCCTACCTCTACCTCGAGTGAGGCTTCATCTGCTTCATAGGTTTTGCCGAAAGGGTCGGTAGTTAGGGATTTGTTGGTGCGCTCTTGAGAATTGAACCCTGGGTCTACCCCTGTGCCAACACCCCTCATAATAAAGAACTAAAGATCAGCATTCCACATGGATATCATATACTGAAGCATGAACGCCTGCAACCGTATCTAAAGGAAATCAAAGAACTTGAGTATCCCATAGGCTGCCAAGTGTCTATGAATGCCTAGCTAATCTCTCACCGCCTCTCGGAGGCACTCCCAGTCTCTCTCCCTCAATTGGAATGGCATGATGACTCTCCTATCACAAGTTGATCAACTACATCCACACAAAAACAATTGATCAGCCCTCATCATTCATAAAAAATATCAAAAAATTCAAATGTTCAACCACCCTTATCTTCACCTCCAGTGCACGGCTTTCACCCCCACAGGTGCGCACACATGTGCACTTGTTTTTTTCATAGCTTCAAATTGATGCACAGCTTTCAGAGAAATAGTTGCACATCAATGCACAGCTATCACAAAAATAGGTGCACACACATGCGCACATGTTCTCTGCATAGTTGTGCACTGATGCACAACTTTCTGAGAAACAGTTGTGCAAAAATGCAGCTGTAATTTTAACAGGTGCACATCTCATGCACACCTATTTTTTTCCTCCCATGCGCCCCTATGCATGGTTGTGTCATGCATAAATGCACATTATGCGTGAGATATGGAATTATACCTACACATCTTAGCATGGGTATATTTCCTTCTCCCGCGCAGTAGCGGGCCCACCCCTAAACCTACCCTTGTACAGCCATCCATATGACCCCTAACCCAAAACTAGGAAATTAATATTGTGCAAGAGGATGGGACCACTAACCTGACTCTTTCACCTCTTGGATCAGTCAACTTGAGCTCCCATAATCTCTGAAACTCCTCCAAATTCTCTCATCAATTCACTATAGAGACTAGTACAAATGAGGTGGCATTGTGGGCCCACCAACCATATATAGTCCCTTTTACCAAACTTCCACACTCAGTTATAGGAGCCCAGAGCCTTTGTTTCTCGATCTATCTTCAGCCATGGGATCAGAGTCCCACCATCTACACAGTCACATTCCCCGGGTCACCATATGAACTTGGCCCTGGGGGATCATTTTTATCATGGCACGTCCAGGTACGCATGCTCATGTTCAAAATTATCAAATAGTTGTTATATGTTCTTTATCATCAGATATTGTTCACGTCGGGTATTCAATTTTTCATGTGTGTAGGTACTTGGTCATCACAAGTAGCACTACCCCTTCAGGTATATGTTCTACACTGGCATGTAATCATTCCCTCTAAATATCAATTTCATCTCCTAGTCACACCCTCAGACGTTCACCTTTAGGGTCCCTACATCCATCTCTGCAGTACCATCACCTCTGTTGCATTTTGGTACTGTCACCCGGTAGCACTCTCCCCCACATGATTTGTCCCATTCATAATTCCCCTTGGAATGTTGACACTCATGCTACTTTCACCCCCTATGGATGGGAGTCTCGATAGTCTTATGCACTTCCGAGAATAAGACACATGTTTCTTCTCATCATCTTTCTAGCTTTCCCAATGGACTCCTCGGCTATCTCATATTGCTTCTATTTTGACTGCACCTCCGTAGTATCATTAACCCTCCATTTCATCCACAATCAGTTTTCCCATCTACATATTTCAATCCATTCATTTACCTCATATAGAAACCCACCCATGGGGCCCCCACCCTCCACTAGTTCTCTTTGCAACTTGAGCCCTCACAGGCCAAGCCATCTAGCATTGGGGCACCCATTTTTGTATATGTACACTCATCCCAAATTATTCTTTATTTATTTGGTAATTGTAAAAAGCCTTTGTTTCCATCATTTACTTAGATTTTTTTCATCACCCTTGATGACCTTCTTTTCCCGAAAACACAACCCATGTCACCCTTGGTTGGGGCATCCACTCTCCTTTTCTCATTTTGACATCGTTCATAAACCCTAAGTATCCCAAAGTCCATGTATCCTTGATCTCTAAGTTTATCCACTTTTTCACGCCTTTGACACAATTTAGCCCCATATCTAGTCGTCCCCCTGACACTAGATATGGTTTTCGGTTGATGTCAATCATCCTTCACACATACCCCCAAACAAGGGAAGTCTTGAGTCTCACCGCATCTCAACTTCGTTCATGTTCCCTATCAGTTCCCGATCTTAGTTTTTTGGATGTCACGAAGCCCTTTTCTTCTTGGAGTCATGTCTCCCTTTCTATCGACTTCAACACAGTTTCTAGAAGCGTGACAGTATCTTGACTCTCTTTACCTTTACAATGTGGAGTCTCGAACAACACAGAGAGAAACATCATTTCTCTTTGATTCTGTTGACCCCCATAACATTTGACTCCAGAAAAATATCATGTTACAGTGGGTCTTACTATGTGACTATTGTAGTTGTTTCATACTAGTCGAAGACCTCTAAATTTATTAGGCCATCAATGCCTACGAGTCATCGACACTCCTTACAGATGTCCTTGCCTCTTTTCAGAGTCTTTTCACCATTCGTAATTGTCGTATGTCATTATCAAACTGTCCTGAAGGGCACTGCATTTATCTACATCAGCACACAACTTCATTTACTATCTTACATTATGAGTTACATGACACAGGCATGGGGCATTCCCACCTCGTTTGTATATAGATTTTCTTTTTTTCTCCCTCGAGAAATATTTGGGTCCCACATTTTTCCCCTCTCCCTCCAATGCATCACTCTTGTAGTTACTCTCAGCACTCTTTGTTACAATGGCACTCTCAATAGAAGAAATATTGATGTATTTCGGTTATACGTATGCTCCTAACCTCACACATCACAGGGCATCTGTTATCACTGAAATTTCATCTGCAACATTGCATATTAGTTGAGGGAATAGGCATTGATTTTCTTCATCATTTTCCATTTTTCTTCCATTGTAAGAAGAGATCTCCATTAGGGAACTCAAGATCCCTCCCAAGGAGGAAGAGGGGACTCATAAGTCCTCATTTTTATCTATGGTGTTTTGCCAACTAATATAGGTATCCATTGTTGGCACAATCTTGGTCATTGGTTGATTGTTTAAGGTTCTAAAAGTTTCTTATGCATTCTAGTCTTTATTTACTTAGTTGTTTTAGTTTCTTTATTTTTTTATTTCATTTGTTTGGCTTATTTAATCCACTCACTAACCTATGTCTTGTCTAGCAAGCCCAATAGGGCATGCAAGTGCCATTGTTTTGCTCACCCAAGTGACGAAATGGGAACAATAGTCATATTTGTTGAGTTTGCAACTCGTAGTCATAGGAGTACTTACTGGTATGTAGTTTTCCATGCCAAATTTCTTCAATATTTCCTTGATATGTTTACTTTGAGAAATGAAAATTCATCTTTCTGATTGATGAATCTGTATACCAAGAAATAAAGAGAGTTCCCACAAACTCAGACATTTCAAACTCTTGTTTCATTGCAGCTCCAAACTTTATACTCATTAATTCAATGTTACTTCCAAAAAATAATATCATCAACATATATTACAATAATCAACAGGTCATTACCTTCAACCTTTATGTATAAGTTTCTATCAATCATTCCTTTTTGAAATCCTTGTTGGTGCAAATACTTGTCAAGTCTGTAGTACCAATCTCTTGGAGCCTGTTTTATCCCATACATGGTTTTCTTTAATCGAAAGACATAATCTTTTTTTTTTCAGTTAGTTGAAAATCATCTGGTTGCTCCACACAAACATTTTCCTCTAGGTCACCATTTAAAAAGGCTGATTTGGCATCCATCTAATAAAATTTGAATTTTTTGTAGCATGCAAAAGCCAAAAACATCTTGATAGCTTCAATTCTTGCAACAGGGGAAAAGGTTTATTCAATTTCCACTCCTTCTACTTGATCATACCCTTTGAAATATACCAGTCTGGCCTTGTTTCTGACTATTTATCCATCTTCATTCAACTTTTTTTTGTATACCCGTTTAGTTCCAATTACATTCTTGTTATCGGGTCTTGGAACAAGATCCCCAGGTCTTATTTTTCTCTATTTGGTCTAGTTCTTCATTCATGGCTTTGACCCAGTGGTCATCCTAACTTTCTTGCACAAAATTTTAGGGTTCACTCATGGACAATAGTGAAAAATTTGCAACGCTAGATGTATATATAATTTTTCTTCTAGTTTGTACACCTCTTCCTTGTTTCCAAGAATCCAACTTTCGTGATGTTGTTTTTGAACATACCTTGATGGTGTCTTTGGTTGTGGTGTTTCCATTCTCTCCTCTTCCTTTGAAACCTCGTGTTCTTGATACTCGTTCATTTTGGCATCTTATGGTTCATTGTTGATTGGTCTATCATATGAATCATCATGGTGTTGGTGTCTTACTGGATGAAGTGGTCCTTCATGTACTTCCACATCTATACTCTCAACTATATTGTGGAGTCTTTTGTTGTAAAACTTGTACCATTTTCTTCTGGAGGAGTATCCTAATAGGATACCTTCATTAGCTCTATGTTAAATTTAGAGCTTCTATTAGGCTATTTTCAATTTACCAGACAATAATAGCATAAGCATTATCACTGAAAGAAACACAATCACAAGGTACACAACATTTATCCTGGGAAACCCTCATCGGGGAGAAAACCTAGAAAAACATTCCTTAATATAGACTTCCAATACAATGCGAAGATAATAAACCAAACACTAGAGAATATCCAAGACTGATAAATGTGCATCTCTCTTCCTTCTTCTGGTAGCTGCAACTTCCTTAAAACTTGTGCATTGGATGAGTGACTTTAGTGAGTGAGTGAATGAGGCACTAGCCTCTCTTATTTATACTAGTTGAGGAGTGTTGGGTTGTGTCTCTTCATAAAGATAGGCCGACTTCTTCACTTAATGGCTAAAACCACTTTAATTATCCCTAGGGGTCAACTTCTCAATTAGCCTCTTTTAATTAGGGTTTGACCAATCCACAAAAGGGGATTTGGTCATACATAAGTATCGACATGATCAATCCACAAAAGGGGATTGATATATAAGATAATAGATAAATAATAAGTATAATATAATTGACAGTTACAATATTTCAACACTCCCCCTTAACAAGAAGGGTATTCTACAACATCATCAGGAGAGAGAGAGAGAGAGGGAAGCAACAACAACATATAGAACACTAAATGGAATATCTATAAATCATCGGAAGTTTTTCTCATCATCAATAACATCATCACTCACATCATGGAGCCGGATTATCATCATCATGATCATTCACAACATGGAACATGAATAGCATCATCATCATTGTTCACAGCATGGAGATGGAATATCATCATCATCATCATCATTCACAGCATGGAGCTGGAATCTGAAACATCAACCTCAGTTAGCATAAAATATATAACAACAACATCAACAACATCATACTCAACAACACGAGGCTAGAGAAATAACATCATCACGCACGAGGTTGGAGCAACAACATCATCACAGAACGAGGCTGGAGAAAAAACATCATCACAGCACGAGGCTGGAGCAACAACATAATCACATCATGAGGTTGGAGAAACAACATCATCATCATATAGCAACAGAATGAGGCAGGTGTAACAACAACATTTTTTGGTACTCTGACAGTCCCTAGGGATCTTCCCAGGAATCATAAGATTCATGTAATGTCCCTGTTGGCCTAGGAAGCATAAGGAATGGTTATGCTACCCTAAATTGGGTACTATAGGATAAGTCTGAAAAGTTACCTAGGCAACTCAACTTTTTCCTAGGAAATGACTTTATAAAGTGAAAAGGGGAAAAAGGGAGACATGGGTCTTAGGAAAAATAAAGTCACTTAAAAAATTATAAAGTGTGCAAGCATAAAGTGACTTTAATGAAAATAAAAGAAAAAGTAAAGGGGGCGGGAATTAATTCAATGAAGAGATAAAAGAGGGGAAAAGAGGAGGCGCCCCTCATTCTTACACTCAATCATTTTGGAAATCGAATTTTGGAGATCCCTTGAAGAAGAGATTAGGGTTTTGGAAACCCTTGAGCCTTTACTGGTTTCGGTGTTGGAACCATAAACCCTAATCAGATTATAGGAAGGAATCACTGCAGATTTATTCATTGCATTCATTGTATTGATATTCTTCATTCGACATCAAGATTGTGTTGTGTAGAAGTTGATTGGACAAGGAGGACGAGTCTATGGGGAAATGTGACTTAGGGAACATTGTTTTGCTGCCATAGAACCGAGTAAAGAGGGAGAGGTTGAGCTCGTTATTGTCCTCATAAAATCTAAATTGGGATAGGTTGAGTTTTCCTTTGAGGGCAAGTTTATATAGGGAAAATCATGTCAGCCTTTGTGGGCATCATACTTCAGCAAGGAGGCGATTTATGACAGAGTGAAGGGCGATTTGTGTGTAAAACCTGAGTTTACTTGATGTTGAGCTATATTTCTTACTGGAGGTAGATTGTTTCCATATTATGAGACTAATTTGTGCTAAAGGGAAGGGTTTGCTAATTGTTGGGCTTATTGTATCAATTATGGGTGCATTCCTTGATTGTTGGGCACTCCATCTATTCATTGAAATGGTGTTTGATCATTTACGAGTGTAATACTATTGTTGGGCACACCTTTACAGTTCACACAGGCCTATTATATATATCAGTTCATTGCCAAAATCTCAAGCTGAGAGCCACCATTAATATAGCTACCACACTCTCCAATTATTGGTCCAAGTTCCTCTTATCTTTGCTGCAGAAACTTATATGTGTTTATTGAAGTTATTTGTTGCACCATACTGTTAAATTGCATGCTATATCATTTATGTGTTGTTACATGTTTTCTCCAGATGATAAATAAAAATGAAGCAGTGATTTTGGGTTTATATAACCTTGTGAATGTCATAATCTTATTTCTTCTTATTGGAAGTTTTCTCCCAAACTGTTTGACAAAATACCTCAGAGATAGAACTTAAACAAACTTGAAAATTTTGATGGGAATTTCGTAAAGTTACAAGAAGGGAATTTTACAGTGGTATTAGAGCATGTTCATCTACAGATGTGGGCTCTAAGGGGCATTTGTAATCAGATTTATGAGACCAGGAGACAATTAGAACATTACCTACCGTAGACGTAGGGGAAAAACTCCAGATCCCCCTGGGTAGGAAGAAGAAGAAGTGGTTAGAGAAGAAGGGACAGGAGAGGCAGCACCATCTATCACACCTAAGGGAAAAGTAACTATGGGGGAAGAATATGATACCAAGATCAACAGTTTGTTAAATATATTTAATGACTTGTCCAAGGGTCAAAAGGCTATGATGGACCTCATGGGGTAGTTTGCTTAGAATTC
Organism: Picea engelmannii; assembly: GCA_009831015.1. NCBI lineage: Eukaryota > Viridiplantae > Streptophyta > Pinopsida > Pinales > Pinaceae > Picea > Picea engelmannii. Next base: position 650,114 of record ML785473.1, read on the forward strand.
GTTGGAGGGCACAACGAAGCAGAACCAAAATGGTGACGAGGGTTAAATAAATGGAGAAGGAAGCCACTCATGCACTACCATGCAAAGCCACCCACACTTATACACCAAATCCCCCAGACCCATTATGCCTCAATTTTTGGGGAATGAGGCCATGGGACCATTGATGCAGGTTGAGTAGGATGAGCCCTATAGGGAATATTTAGAGGAGTATAGGAGACTAGGAGATGATTTCCACTCAACCATATCCTTTTCGGAGTTCTACAATATGAAGAACAGAATCTGACTGAGAGGGCCCATGAGGGCCATGACACACAATTTTGAGTTGCAGCGTACCATGGGGAAATTCATTATTACCAATTTTGATGGGGGATCTAAATGCTCAGCTAGATCATGGGTGCAGAAGCTTGACACTTAATTCTAGCTGCACTAGATGACATAGACAGATGCCATTAAATTGGCCACCTTGCACCTGGATGGCGAGGCCCATGAGTGGTGGTACCATGGGTTAGTCACTTTGGGGCATGCCGAGGTTACCTCCTACCTGGACTTCACACAGAGACTCATCGAGATATTTGACAGGAAGGACCATGAGCTTCACTTAAGAGAGTTGGATCAACTCAAATAGACAAGTAGCCCAGAGGCCTATATATATGAGTTTCAAAAGGTCATTGTGATGGTGTCAGAAATTTCAGAGAGTTGTTTGGTGATGTTGTTTGTGGAGGGGATAATGGAGCCTCTATGAGGATGGGTTAAGTCCTACAATCCTACCTCTTTACAGGACGCAGTCAGCAGAGCTCGAGACATGCAGGATGCAGTACCTAAAAGTCAGTTTCCACCCAAACCCACTTTTACCCCAAGTACTAAGGACATCAGACCACCTCAGAGATATTGGGTCGATAAGCCCAAGTTGGATGAAGAGACCAGGAGAGAATTGAGAAAAAATAAATTGTGTTTTATCTTTCAGGAGCCATGGGAACTAGGGTACAGATGCACCAGGAAGGATAGAATGGGAAAGGCCCATTAAATTGAGGTGTACTCCGATAGTGATAATTATGAGGATGAGAATGTGGATCAAGCATAGGACCAGGGACATCCAGCATCGAGAGAGGAGACTTCATAGGATGGGGCTAAGGACCCAGTCATGGACTCGATGTTAGGATTTTCAAGATATCATACCTTCAGGGTAAGAGGTGTCCTACAAGGGCACAAGGTGAAAATATTGATCAATGGGGGAGCATCCCATAACTTCATTGATGGTAACATGGTCGAGAGGAGAGGAATTCTGACAAAGGAATTCAGTGGGTTCACAGTAGTCATACCAAGAAGCCACCATATGAGTTGCACCAAGTGGATTCCCAATCTCATAATAACCATGGGAAACTACTCAATGATAGATGATTTATTTGTGGTGGACATACCAGACACAAATGTAGTGTTGGGCGTTCAATGGCTTTACTCTATTGGGAGAGACATTATCAATCAGAGGACCATGGAGATGGAGTTCATAGGGTTGGATGGAAATAAAGTGGTCCTACGAGCCATGCACCAGTACCCACCAAATATTGTGTCATCGCACAACATAAAGGTAGTTATGAGGCATGGTGATATAGAGTGGGTTGTAGAGTGTTTTATTTCTTACAGAGATCCACCTGACCATCTGCAGTAGTTTCCATAGGACTTATAGGCATTACTCTGCAAACATCATAAAGTATTTAGTAACATTCCTCCTGGAATTCCACATAATAGAAGTTTTGAGCATATCATAGAGCTAGAGAAGGGGGTCCAAGTAGTTATCACAAACCCCTATCAGCACCCTAAATTTTACAAGGATGAGATTGAAAAAACCATTAAAGAATTGTTGAAATTAGGCCACATATGCCCTAGTTCCAGCCCATTTTCCTCTTATGTTGTCTTATTCAAGAAGAAGGATTGTACTTTGTGGATGTGTATTGACTACAGGTCCCTAAAATAAAATAAAATCAAGAATCGATACCCCATACCCAAGATTAATGAATTAAGGGATGAGCTCAGGGGATCCAAATTCTTCTTGAATATTTATCTTCGATCAAGGTATCACCAGATCAAGGTACGAGAAAAGGACGTACCTAAGACATCCTTTAGATGCTACTATGGGAATTATTAGTTTATGGTCATGCCTTTTAGGATAACTAACGCCCTTGCCACTTTCAAGTCATGCATGAATCATGTGTTCAATAAGCATCTGAGAAAGTTCTTATTGGTCTTCTTTGATGACATCCTGATATATAGAACAACATGGGAGGACCATCTATGACATCTGGATGAAGTACTTGGTATTATAGAGATTCAACAGTTGTATGCAAAGGAATTCAAGTGTGAATTTGGTATGACAGAGATTCTCTACTTGGGGCACGTGATTGGGATGAACGAGGTATAGGTGCACCAAGAAAAGATCGGGTAAATCCTTGAGTGACCAACTCCTAGGAATGTGACAGAACTGAAGAGCTTCCTTGGTCTTTGCACTTACTATAGGAAATTTGTTAAAGGATTCTCACAGTTGATAGCGCCACTGACCGATCTCACCAGAAAGGGGGCTTTCGTTTGGATATAGAAGGCCCATGAGACATTCGAGAAAATGAAGCAGGTGATGAGCTCATGCCATGTTTTAGCACTCCATGATTTCACTCAACCCTTTGTCTTGGAGTGTGATGCTTGAAGAATTGGTATAGGATTTGTATTGATGCAAAACGGTCACCCCATAGCATTTTAGAGTCGTAAACCCCGAGAGTATGAGCGGAATTACTCCATCTATGAAAAAGAGATGTTGGCCATAATGCATGCTTTGACCAAATTCCGATAGTACTTGGTGGGGAACAGGTTCAAGGTAAATAGTGATCAAAATAGATTGAGGTTCCTCATGGAGAAAAAGGAGCTAAGTGAGTGGCAAAAAAAAATGGATCAGTAAAATCCAAGCCTACGATTTCGAAATTGAGTATGTAAAAGGAAAAAATAATGTGGTTGTTGATGCCCTATCGAGGATACCCACTCTCTCTCTCATGGATATTTCAATGGAATGGAAGGCACTTCTATTGGTAGAATACTCCAAAAATAGGTTTTCTTGTGAGATACTTGATGTTCAAGTCTCCGATGATAGGTACAAGGTTATTGATGACATCATATATCATAAGGACCAGATCCATTTAGTACCAGAATCCTAGTTGAAAGACAAAATTCTGCATACAACACATACTTCTCCTTTGGCAGGTCATCCAAGATACCTAAAGACTTATAGACAAATTCGGGAGAGGTTCACTTGGAAGGGTCTCAATACTGATGTATTGAAGTTTGTACAAGAGTGCCACATCTATCAGAAAAACAAGGTGGAACATACCCACCTAGCACGATTTCTCCAACCGCTTCCCATTCCTGGAAAAAAATGGGAAAGAATTTAGATGGATTTTATCGTAGGTCTACCTCTGGTTCAGGGGAAATATTGTATCTACATGGTGGTTGACAGGATTACTAAATTCACCCATTTCTTCGCCATATCATCATATTAATGGGGGGCTTATAGCAGGAATGGTTCAGACTTGTAGGGACAGAATTAACGCCTAGTAATAGTTATCACCCTCAGTCTAATGGGGAAACAAAATTTGTGAACAAATGGCTTGAGGGGTATCTAATAAATTATGTATCGGGGAAACAGAAGGTGTGGATCAAATGGATGCACTTGGGTGAACATTTATATAACACCACTTATCACATGTCGATCAGGATGACACCTTTCAAATATTTGTATGGTTATGACGCCGCCACCTTTGTGGATCGATCATTTGGGGATAGTCGGGCACCCAAAGCCAAATATTGGATTCAGGAGAGTCAGGACATCTTGTGAACTCTCAAATATAACCTGCAAATGGCACAGAACGAGCATAAGATGTACGTCGATAGGAATATACTGGAGTGAAGTTTCAAGGTGGGAGACTTGGTATATCTCCTCTTGCATCCGTACAGACAATCATCCTTGAAAATGAAAGGGGCAGAGGAATTGAAGCCACAATTATGTGGTCCCTATAGGATTTCGAGGCGAGTCGAGGAAGTATCTTATGAGCTAGAGCTTCTAGAGGGGTGTAATATACACAATGTCTTTCATGTGTCATGCCTCAAGAAGGAAGTGGGATAGCATGTTGTCATTTCTACAGAGCTACCACCATTGGATGAGGAGGGGAAGTTGATTCTAATTTTGGAGGAGGTATTGGAGACTAGAGAGAGGAAATTAAGGAACAGGAGCATCAAAGAGTACTTGATCAAATGGAAAAATCTACCTATCGAGGACACTACTTGGGAAGGAGAGTAGATATTGCAACACCATGGATTACAATTGCTTGAGGACAAGAAATCTCAGGCAGGGAGGATTGTAATATCCCCGTTGGCCTAGGAAGCATAAGGAATGGTTATGCTAGCCTAAATTGGTTCCCGTAGGCTAAGTCAGAAAAGTTACCTAGGGAACTCAAATTTTTCCTAGGAAATGACTTTATAAAGTGAAAAGAGGAAAAAGGGAGACATGGGTCTTAGGCAAAATAAAGTCACTTAAAAAATTATAAAATGTGCAAGCATAAAGTGACTTTAATGAAAATTAAAGAAAAATTGAAGTGAATGGGAATTAATTCAATGAAGAGATAAAAGAGAGGAAAAGAGGAGGCACCCCTCATTCTTACACTCACTCATTTTGGAAATCGAATTTTGGAGAGCTCTTGAAGAAGAGATTAGGGTTTTGGAAACCCTTGAGCCTTTACTGGTTTCGGTGTTGGAACCATACACCCTAATCAGATATCAGGAAGGAGTCACTGAATATTTCTTCATTGCATTCACTGGATCGATATTCTTCATTCGACATCAAGATTTTTTTGTGTAGAATTTGATTGGACAACTTATGCATATGATCAAGGAATTACACAATAAAGTAAGAATGACTTTATGGGAAAAGGACATGCCACTGTATCATATTAATCGAAAGTACAAGATACAACCTGATCGCCTTGATGTCGAAAGATTCCTTTTGGTGACTCTTGGTTCCAACACACACACTTGCTCTGTGCTTGCATGAAGAAGATCCAATTCCTCTTGATAGACCTACTAGAGTCTCTAAGCTTCTGTTCAAGCAGGGTTCTTCACACAATTCCTTCACCAATTCTTCAATTAATCTTGCTTAACCTTTTCCATGAGAATCCTTTCAATATATAGGAGAGGGTGAGATGGTTACATGGATGAGAATGATCCCACCAAATTAGAGCAGCCAGTAAAATCACAACCATACAAATGCCAACTCATTTTCTAGAAGATTCCCTTCTAGAACCCTCGAGACTTCTTCTCTTTTCCAAATTTTAAAACAAGTTCACACCCTATGTATAGAGAAATCTGTGAGAAGTTCACACCCTAGATGAAGGTGACCTGTGAGAAAGGGTCATTCTCGCACTCTAGTCCATATGTAGCCTACGAACTCACTTTGAAAATATGTTTTCTGGAAGGAGATAAATGCCACTTTCTCAGGAGAAAGTTCTTGTTGGGAGCCTGAGCACACTATTGTCAATACATCACCAAGATGACCGAAATCATGTGTAACAGAATGCCCCCCAAAGTATGAGGCTGGAATCAGTGATAGCCGAAATACTTTGTAAACTACGTGTGTGTGTCGGAAACCAGGAGCGCACCTAATCGAAAACCTGCAAACAACCAACCATCTGCAGAATATCATACTAGTTCTAAGGTAGGCATTCCCATACTCAGATCACGGATAGATGACATCATAAACATAGTTCATGGCCACCAATCATACACCATGGATCCATGCCGTCAAAATATCGCATAGCCACCAAGAATACACTGTGGATCCATGCAAGAAGATTCAAATTAAGATGACATAACCACGAGACATACAAAGTGGATCTATGTGTCAGCAAATTATACATATTCCGTCGCAGCTTGGATCAAAGAGATGAGACCCATGGTATTCAATCTTGTCACCTGAAAGTACAAATCTAACCATGTGATTACATGTGCTAAAGTCGAACATGGTAGAAACCACTTGATTAGCAGTCATTGATGAAACCGTTAACAAGTGCGAGGGAAATCACCATTAATGTCAATGACTCCCAAGGTACACTAGTACAATCCATCGAATGTGAATAAATGAGTTGAGGTTGAACATTCAACGGAATCTCCTGATCAGGGGTCAATGATGAAAACCCACTGTCGAAAGCGAGGAAACCTACCATTGAGGCATGCAAGTTCCAAGGTACCAAATAATTTCTAATTCTTGTTTCCGAATAATGAGCTGGAGTCGAAGAAACAAAACTCGTCACAGGAGGGCCTTGATGTATCCCCCATCAATGACACGAAATGAGTAACAGACTTTGAAAGTGAAACAGAGCATGATATAAGTTGAACTGGACATAGGGAAGGCTGACACGGAGAGAATGGACAACTGCAGATGGTCGACTCAATAGAGGTTTCGGATGAACTTCTCTTGAACATTTGAATGACATGACCAATGATTTGGCAGCACTAACTCAGAGATGACTCAATATATGACTTTATAACAAGTCGAATGAGAGACCAATGGATTTCCAAAACTGGTTTTAGATAATGAATAGGGGGGTGTCAAGTTCAAGAGTGACACTTACTTCCAATAATATGGATATGAAAACATATCCCTTTCCCAAATTTTCCCCCACCATTTATGGCGAGTACCTCTTTATTTTTACGCAAGCTTGAGGAGGATAACACATGCTTGTTGATGTAAGCTCATCCTTCGGATGAGTCCCTCGGAGTGTGTTTAATGAACCCTAGGAAGGATTGGTTCGGTCCCATTACGAATCTTTCGATGCTCGTTTAACGAGTCCAAAGATAGAAAACTCGAGGGTTTTTCATGATTATACAGTTTGGAAAAACACTTAAAAGAGAACTCTCTCAGTTGATTTTTCGTAACATAGTCTGATGAGATCAAAAAAGAGATAAATTATCACCCAACAGACACTTTCTTCAAATACTTTAATGAGCGTGAAAATAGCAAGATCGCTCGGCAATCTGTTCATGTTTAGAGAGTTTGAAAAGAGATTAAAGAGGAATCCAGGGGGTTCCTTTTTTGTATAACCTTGTTGAGCCCGAAAAAGTGATAAAAGTGTGCTCGATTACGTTCTCATGTATTTTCGAGCGTGAGAACGGACAAAGACCAAGCTCGAGGTTTTGTGCAAAAAACCATAAAAAAAAACTTAAACATGCAATGAAAAAGAGAAAATATATGTATCCCTGTGTATGGACGTTGAAGTTGTCATGTCTACAAAATGTCACACTCATAGGGGTATTAGGCATTAGGTTTAATAAATAAAACAATTATAAAAACCAACCAAAATGGTAAAAGTAAATATAAGTGGGTAAACGTTATTTTTACCATAGTCATTGTAACTTTGCCAAGTTTTTAGCCCAAAACCCCTCTTTTTCCCTTCAATTTCGGCGCTCGATTGCGGAAGATACGAGAAACCATTTGGAAAACCGTCTTCGGCAGTGAGGTAAGCTCCTTGTCTTCTATCTTTTCATGGTTCAATTTTTAAATTTCATTGGTAAATTTCAAGTTTTTGAGCTTGTTTTAGGGCTCAAATTTGTGCTCAGGAATTCTCGTAGGCTAGCCATGTGGGACCTGCGAGAATGCATGATTCTCGCAGGTGGCCCCAAAGGCACCTGCGAGAACCTCTCACTATGCCAAAAGGGCACCTGCGAGAATCGAAAAATGAAAAATTTCTTTAATGTTTTCTCAATGAAAAATGTACCAAGTCTTGAAGAGAGTTGTTGACCTTCTTCTTATGGTTCTTGTGCAGGTATTTGGCTATCACTATGGTTCTGGAATGGCGTGAAAGAGAGCATGAATAATATGATGATATTGTTGAGAATAACCCGGGCACCGTTGTCTCTTTGTGAGACTGTGGTCTCCTGAAATTCTTTTGGATCCAGGGTATGAGGGCCCAAGTCAGGCTGTTGGAGTACTTCGTTCAAATGTGGGACGTGGACCAACAAGTATTCCACGTAGGGGTCCACACATTGTCCTTGGATATCGAGGATGTTTATTTCCTGATAGGACTATCAAGGCATGGGTGCCACGCTAGCTTGACTGGTAGCTGAGATGGTGGGCTGCCTATGAGTGAATATTGTCATTAGTATTGTGTTCCAGAGGTAGAAAGAAGTGAAGGGAAAGTGGCCATTTGGGGGGTCCAGGATTTGACCCTTTGCACTATTTTGTTCACCATTGCTCGTATGGCTAGGAGCGCTGCTCCACACATGGCTCTCCAGAGCTACTTTTAGTACACTATAGAGTGTACTGAGCCTCAGGTTTTTAACTGGTCAGACGCAGTGATCCGTAGCGTGAAGAGGCAGTTGACCAAATGAAGGAGAGTCGACCTGAAGAAATTCGGGTACGGGTCATTGTTGGTGTCCTTCTTTCTTGAGAGGGTGCCCTTGCTGAGGTTGCATGTTGAGTGGGGTTTACCGGCTCCAGAGGATCCGAGGATGCTGAGGTGGTGTAACCTCATGGCCTGACATGTAGTTGGACCAATCATCAAATACAATGATTCCTTCTTTGACTAGTTGCGACCACAGATGTTGATGGTCGATGATTATGCCTATGTTGGGTTGGACTTCTGAGGGGATCCAGACTTGGCCCTACCTGAGAGTGCTTAGTTGCGAGATCTCGGTAAGAAGTACACATTTTTACTTTTCAAACATTTTTGTGAATTTTATCATATGCAAATGTTTTTATGTTTGTCCAAGGTCTAATTACAAAAATTCTTTTTGATGACACAGACATGGGGCCTTATTGACCTCCGAGTACTTCTCCTATTCAGTGACGAGGAGAGGTGGCTCCAGTGCCACGATGGGATGCTGAAGATTATGAGGCAGTGGAACAAAACTTAGAGGGTTTGACTACAGACATTCGAGACATGCATTTTGGAGAGGTCCCGCGACGTTATCAACGTCATACAGTGGGGGTGTCAGAGTCTGTTGGCCAACTGCTTCATAGGGTCGCTCGGGAAGTCGTGTGTTACTATGAACGTCATCTATGACATCACTTTGTAGAAGCTATGAGCTTCAAATTTTGAAATTTTGGTCCTTGGATAGAACTTTTGTGTAAAAAACTTTTTTGATCGTTATATATACATACGGCTTCTACCGACTTATCTTGTGTTGTGTGATACTTGTGATGTGATTGATTTATAAATGACCCAAATGTCTGTCTAATACATAGTTAGATAATGCATCAGTTAATGTATTTAGACATCTAGGAATATGTTGATACTCAATATAATCAAAATAACGTTCCAAGAGGCGAATTTGAAAATATACCCGTAACAAAGTAGGACTTCGAATAGCATAGACATTACTTAACTGTAGTACTACGAGCTGCGAATTGAGTCGCACAACCAAGTGACGAATACTGAGTGAGATAGAATCAATCAACAATTCGATAACGGTGCTATACTCTGCAATATTGTTAGTTGGACGGCCGAGGCACACACCTCATAGAGAGATAAGTTCGTTTGTAGGGGCGTAAATTTCCCACGCAATAGAAGCAAGGTCTTGAGTACTACGGCTAGCACCATCAGTGAAGCCAATGTGGGGTAGCGAAGACTCCGACACATAGAAATCAAACACAATGTCACATAAGGGCAGAGACCAGATAATGAAAAAAGCATACTACAGTAACACACAAGAAGTATGATACAATAAAATACAAGTACTCGTGCACAGGTGATCTCATGCATAGTACTTCTTTAAGTACAACCCATTTCCGGGTTCACCCAAAGGGATACTGTCATAATCTACTAACTCATAATCCCCTTTCTCCAAAATGCATCTAATGATATAAGGACCTCGCAACATGGCTTCGAATTTTCCATCTCCTAGCATATCTCGATCTTGTTCGTAGAGGAGAACCAGATCTCCTTCGGAGAAAACGCGAGGCTTGACATGTTTGTCATATTGGGCCTTGACACGTTTCTTCTAGGCTTCTATGACTAGGGTAGCATCGCGTCAATTTTTGTCTAATGGCATGAGATACAACAGACGTTCTTCCTCAGCAGAAGTGTTTGGTAGGAGTTCGATGGCTAGTTTTAAGGAGGGTATCTCACATTCATCGGGAGGATGGATTCTAGACCATAGACTAACTGGAAAGGTGTAAACCCAGTAGCGGACTTAACGGACATTTGGTAAGCCCACAATGCTGAAAACAACATTATGTGCCAACTTGTTTTGTGAATCCCTATCATTCGTTGAAGCATGGTTATGAGAACTTTATTAATCGCTTCGACTTGGTCGTTGGCTTGTCAGTAATAGGGCGTTGAGTTTTCATGGTGAAGACCCAACTTTTCAGTGAGTTCGTACATCATGAAGTTTCTAAAGTGGCTACCATGATCAATGAATAATTTTTCGGTCTTTCCAGTATTGTCAAATGTTGGCATTGCCTCGGCCCATTTCGTAAAATAATCTATGGCTACAATAATCTATCCATGCCCCTCGGCCAAGTGGGGGTGACATGTCATGAAATCGATGCCTCATTTCACAAAGGGAGCGACGGAGACCACAAGGTGAAGAGGAGCGGGATGTGACTATATCTTATGATTATAGGTCTGGCAAGCATGGCATTTTTGGACAGCGATTATGCAATCGTTAAATAAAGAAGTCAAAAAATACCCTGCTCATAAGATTTTCTGGGCAGTAGTATACCTGGACATATGACCACCATAGGCTCCAGAATGGAAATCATTTAAGGCTTTCTCGGCTTTGTTGAATGTGAGGTAGAGTTGAAAAACTAAGTCAATCCCACGACAATAAAGAGTATCCTCGAGGATAATATATTGACGGGCTTGGTAGCGTATTCGACGTCGGTCAGTACTGGACAAATTAGGCCAGAAATTTTGGGTTTGGAGATATATGATGATATCACCATACCAAAGATCATCAAAACTAATGAGGAAAAGGGATTCATCAGGTAATGAATCGGCTGCTACATTTTCTGTTTCAGAGTAGGGAAAGTTGCATATCAACTCGGCAAACACTAAGGACTTCTTAGACTTAGCTCGTTCGAATTCCAAGTCAAACTCCTGGAGTATCACGATCCATTTGGAGTATTTCCCCCCTAGAAATTGACGTGTGAGAATATGTTGAATAGGGTTGCAATTAGAAATTATCGTAGTCTTGCGAGAGAGGATCTAGTGTCAGAAACGTTGAACTGCTTGGACGGCTGCCAAGGCTAGTTTTTCGACATGTAAATACTTGATTTCAATAGGTGTTAGACTTCAACTGAAGTAATAGATAACATGTTCATCATGAGAATCATCCTCTTGGACGAGAACCATAGAGATGGTGTAATATGAGGCTGCAAGGTAGAGGAAATAATCGCGACTGTAATCGGTGGGAAAGAGAAGCAGAGCATGTGTCAGGGACAGTTTTAAAGCTTCGAAGGCTTTGTTTGTGATGGTATCCCATACGAACTTAGACCCCTTTTTGAGTAGTCGCATAAATCCAAGAGTTATCTCGGCGTAGTTCGGGATGAAACGACGAAGAAAGTTTGCTTTCCCTTGCAAACTTTGTAACTAGCAAAGTGTAGAAGGAGGAGGGAGATTGAGGATCGCCTCGACCTTTAAATGATCTACCCTGATCCCTTGACATGAAACAATAAAGCCTAGAATTTGGTTGGACTCTATGCAGAAAACGAATTTGTGAGGATTCGAGCGTATATGGTAAAACCGACAGTGGAGGAAAATGGCTCAGAGGTGATTTGGATGATCGACCCAACGCATGGAATGAGCGGGTAAGTCATCAAGATATGGTTGTAAGATGTTCTTGATATCATGGAACGCATAATACATAGCACACTAAAAAGTTGCACCAGCATTCTTTAGATCGAAAGGAAGTTTCCGATAAGCGAAAGTGCCCCAAGGACAAATGAAAGTGGTTTTGTGTTGATCCTCAGGAACAATATTGATTTGATTATATCCAGAGAAACCATCCATCAGAGAGAAGATTTTGTTTCTAGTGCAATCGTCGACAATCTGATCGACGAAGGGGGTAGGAAAGTTGTCTTTAGGACAATCGTTGTTAATATCCCTATAATCAATGCATATGTGGATTGTGCCTTGTTTCTTGTTGATCGGGACAAGATTGGAAACCCAGTCAATGAGGGCCACTGGGTAAATAAAGCCGGCTTTGAGAAGTTTCTTTACTTCAAGCTTGATAGCAGCCGCTTTACGTGGGTGAACTGGACGAAGGCATTGTCGGACAGGTTTAGCATCTGGGTATGTCTTGATCTCATGTATCACAATGTCAGGGTCGATACCTGGCATTTCTTCATAGCTCCAGGAGAAGATGTCACGAAATTCTTTGAAAAGTGACTTGTAGGTGACGATTTCATCAGGGGAACACGAAGCTCCGATATGCACATTTTCGACAATTCCAGGTTTGATGGATATGTCGAGGGGAATAGTGAGTGAGATATTGCTTAAGTTCCCTTCGGAAAACAGATCGTGTGTGGACTCGGGAATGGTTGAAATGACGACAACGGTCGATGGGGTCAAGATCCATTGGTATCTCCCGATGGTGTGTTGTTCCAAGAAGAGGATGGAACGGTGATGTCCATCATTCCAAGGGGTGTCTTCCATGACAAACATAATCATCTCATCCATAGGAAAAATGATGCAGAAAGGATCTGGAGATAACTCACCAAGAGAGGGGGTATAAGGGGTTGCCGATTGAATGGCCTGATAGGTAGATTCGACCAGACTCAAAGTCATTTCGTCATCGTAACGAAGATGATCACCGGGGTCGGGTACCATCCATGGGTCATGAGACGCGGGGGTTCTGTGAATCAACATGGAGATCATGTTGATTGAAGCGACAGATGAGTGTGGAACATTGGGTGGTGGAATGGGGAAGGTACCCATTAATGAAGAGTCTTTGAGAAGACCTACCCCAACATTCTCGTAACCCGGTGGGGTTTTAGCGATGAACGGTATGTTTCTAGTATGTGTATCCAAGTTAAAGAAGGCTAATTGGTCGACAGTAATTACCTTTCCTTGATGTGGGAAACGTAAAACATGAAAAAGAGTCGACACAACTGCGTGCATGGAATTGATCCAGCTACGGACAAGAAGAATATTGTAATCGAGAGGAGCGTCAAAGACTTCCACTTCGACTTGGACAATTTTTCCTTCTAGCATGATTAGCAATGAAGGAAGGACACCGTAAGGCTTAAAATCGGAGCCATTGAAGGCTTTGAGTGTGTTATGAGATTCAGTCAAAGAGGGAGAGCCAATGGCTTTCCAGCAGGTAACAAACATGACACACGTCGAGGCAACCTCGTCGATAATGGTTCTACAAATGTTTTTGTCGAAGACAATCACTTGGATTTGGAATGCGAGTTGAGGGGGTAACCTTGGAATGTGATCTTCCTTCCAAGTCAAAAATTATTAAATTCAAATCCGTTGGGTCGATTCCACCAATAGCTTTCAATAGTGCCTTTTGTTGTTTGGGACAACTTTGAAGGACTTCAAGGGTTAACATCACTGAAGGTGCTTGGGCCAGATCTTCAACAATGTTGTAGTTCTGGGTAGCATGAGCATGAGGATTGAAAGCCAATTTCTGAACAACGCCCTTCGAAGGGGGGCGAAGAACTCTGTCAAGGCTCAGTTTTTCGAGATGAAGAGGACTATGGGTAGGTGGAGTCATGGGAGATGGTTGGACCAATGAAGGAGGTATATCATCAACCTTCTCTTTAGAGGGAGAATAATCTTTAGCTCAAGTGGAAAGTGCGATGTCATTCTTCTTTCAATCGCCAGTACACATTAATACATAGGATGTAGTGGAAGGGGAAGGTTGGTCATGAATGACCAATTGGGCCTATTGTTGAGAGGGGAAGGGTTGGGACAAAACGTCCGAAGTGGGTGGTTTTGGGGCCCCTTGAAGGAACTTAGTAACCTCGGTGCATCGTGGACAATCCTTCGTGTAGTGATCATCACCATAGATAAGACAAGGGTATCAGGGTTTGCACTTATCCCTATCATCAACAAGTGGAGTTTTGGCTTTCTCTAATTGTAAAGTATTTTTTTCCTCCGTATTCTTACCCTTTCCCTTTCTGGATTTTTTTTTACCAGCTGGGGTAGATTGAACCGCATTTACCTCAGAAGTCTTGCTGGTGGGAGGGGTAGGAGACGGAGCATTTTAAACATTAGAAGAAGCGGGTTTGGGGTTGTTGCTTGAGGTGGAATGTGGTTGGGCATGGAAAGTGCCAATCACACCATCGGCTGCATGAGAAGCAGCTGGAGTAGTTGGAGTGGCAAAAGTGGAAGGACGAGGTGCATCAGGGAGCAAGTTGTAAAGAGTAACATTTGTGAGTAAACGAGGTCAAGGTATTGAGCACGACTTATGGCCTATTCTTTTATGACAAGTCCACCCATGGAGATGTCATGAATGATGTCATTCAAAAATTCTTTTATGAACCATTATGCCAGCAACTGATCGGGAAGTTTGAGTTTGATGAGACGTCGTCTCCATCGCCACTCATGAATGTGATCGGATATATGAGTGGCTTTGTTTTGTTTGAAATAACTCAAAATCTTGGTCCCTGTTTCATAATGGATCGGTAACTAGTAGTGGGTGAGGAAATCCATAGCTAGGGTGTTGAAGTCAGCAAAGAAACCTCGTGGTAATTCTATATACCACTTCGCGGCAGAACCTGTGAGAGTTCTTTGAAAAAGACGTAAACGAATAGAGTCATCCATCAAGGAGTTGGATGAGCACCAGAGGTGAAAATTCATCACATGATTGTTCGGGTCCTCTCCCACTTTGCCATCAAATTTAGGGATGTCATATGGTAACTTGGCTAGTATAGCGGGCCATTAGGGAGAGTGACGGATTGGATCATTTAAAATCCTCGACAAATCTGGGAGATCCAAAGTGGCCAAGAAGGGTAATTGTCTATTCACATGTGGGTACTGGTGGCTTTGGGGAAGGAATCCCATCGGCAAACCAATGGGACCATAAGTAGTCTGCATACAATGTGAAGATGTAGGCAGATTCAGTGGTTGTTATGGAGGAAAGTAGCTCATGGGATTGTACCCTTGAACTGGGGTGTGAGTTTGAGCATTCGAGCCCCAAATAGGATTGGACGTACCTGGATATGGTTGGCCTATACTAGGGGGTATAACGCATGTAGCCGGAAGTTGTTTCCCCCCAGTCGATTGAGGATTATGTTGTATCATATGGTTCCAATACTGGGCCAAGGATGGAGGTATGTTTTGTCCATAGGGTGGGGTTGGTGGGGGTTGTCCTCCAATCAGGGGTTGAGTCCCAATTGGGGGTTGTGTTCCAATCGGGATTTGTGTTCCAATAGGAATTTTCCCTACAAGGGGGGGTTGAGTCAAACCTCCTTGGTGAAATTGTCCACCAACAGGAATCTAGTAATTTGGTGTGAACAACGGAATGGTGCCACTAGGATTGGTGCCACCGATAGAGGATGTAAAAGGTCCTCCAAAAGAGGGTTGAGGAAGTGTCGAAATGAAACTAGGAGGAGAGTGCCCAGAAGAAGAGGGACCACCAGGAGTTTTGGATGGGGTTTGTGTAGGAGTGGGAATAGAATCATTCAACGTACGGTATCCGGGTGGAAATGTAGAGGTGACACTGGGCGAGAGAAGTGTACCAATGGGGGCTTGACTAGCCGCTATAATCCCAGTGTGAATACTCATAGTATCTATGTAATGGACCATTTGTAAAGGGAGGGTCAAGATGTGGTCGTCTCGTGGAGCTTCTATACCAGGAAAATAATAATTAATAGTAAAAGTTACTGCGTCTGGGTCAGAAGTTTCAGGGAACGCAAGTGAGACGGTGATATCAACGCCTGCTTCTAAACCAAAGAGATCCCGTCTAAAAACGCCAGTAGTCCAAAAAGGATCTTGGCCCTCGGGTCCTGGAAAAGGTCCAGTTGGTGATCTAGAAGACAAAACAACTAAGTCTCCAGAAGAATTCACTCGCATAATACGTCTCTCAGAATCAAGGTGAAGTTGAAAGTTCTCTCAAGAATTGGTAATCTGGAATCGTTCTAGAGAGTTAGTTCTTTCCACTTGAGGAGTGGTGACGTCTTGGACTTCACTCTGTTGAGGAGAGCCCTCTAGTGAGCTTGTAGGAAAGGGTTGAGAACCTTCCATATTTTCTGGGGGTAAGCCTGTTCAAGGATAAATTCGTGAGTGCGGACACAGACCAATCTCCCCAGATCCACCTGGATCTGGAACAAACTGTGACAGAATACTACTCTTTCCCTAGTTCTAAAGTATTGAATGGACAAGAGAAAAAGGATGATGTACTTAC
>ML785473.1:675161-703459 GCA_009831015.1 Picea engelmannii
AAATACCAAAAAAAAAAAAAAAAAAAAAATTATGGTTTTTAGACAAGCGTAAGAATATTTGTTTTCTTTATTTCCAGTGTGCGTCTTTACTCTGATTCTTCACGATCTGCGCTTTAATCCAGAATTTTTTTTTCTTGGTTTTGTGCTTGTCGGTATTTTCCCTTTGTCGCTTTACTAGAACTTAAATAAAAAATAAAAAAATCTCTTTTCATTTTCTTCTTTGTTTGAAGAGTGTGTTTCTGCATCATTAACTAGGGAGGAGTCTTTTATTTTGTAAGTTTTTGCAGTGAATTTAGAGAATAAGTAGCTCGTAGTCGAGCGAAATTCCTTTATGTTTGCTATATAAAATCTTAGAAAAATTGAAAAGAAAAAGAAATCTTTCTTTGTGAAAAGTTGTTGAAATTTTGCATTTAGAAAAAGTCTTTTGTTTCCAGATTTTTTCATTTGTTTTTTATTTCATCTTTACACATCATCAGTTTCATCCTCATACCACTTGATGTAAGAAAAAACCATAAAAGCAACGCTAATTTAAAATCTATTAGACTTTTTGTTTGTAGGGTTCACAAACTAGTTCAGGACTAGGGCCTTGGATTAGGTTGGAGAGGAAACTCTCCAGGGCCATTCAAAACCAAACATTAGAGTCTACGATAGGGAGTGTCTAAGTCTAGTTTCGTGGAAGTTATCCGGGACCCCCCTCTAACACAGGGGATAAACACGAGGTCGCGTGCAGAAAGGTAGCGGAGATAACCCCTCCAAAGCCGGACCAATCGTAGTGGAGAACACATATCGAGGGCTTGTTTTGGGATTCTGTCATTTGCATTTGCCACAGGGCTTCGTGGGTCTCGAATATGTTCGAGGTCCTCATTTTTATTCAATACCATTTGCTCTCGATACCCTTGATAGGTTTCAGGCTTGATACCCTGCTCATTGTGGTCTACCCGACTTTCGACTATACCCGCCTGGTGATTGTTCGCGTGTTGGCAACCTAGTTGCCAATCTTTTTTAGGGACATACACGGGTGACTGTGGAGTTATACCACGGTACCTAGGACAGAAATTGGACCACACTTTGTAGAGTATACCCGGAGGGTGCTTTTGTATTCGAGTTGCACTTGCACCGGTAAGTTGCTCTAGTGTTTGTTGTTGTAATTGTTCTTCCAAATAGTTTAGTGATTGTTTGTCTTATCTCTTAGGGGCTTCTTTTTAGTGTGTGTTACTTTTTGAACGTGTAGAATACCTTAGCATGTCTTGGATCTTCTCACACAGTGGAGGATCCCGAGCTCTGCCAGTCACAAAGGCTTCTGGGCCTGCCGCCGGTTACACTGGAGCCACCCATGCCACCATTAAGGTGGAAGCTAGACCAACAAGGGTCTTTCGAAGTGACCGGGTTACAAACCTTTGTGCCTGAAAAACTCCCGGAGGAATCAACCACCAATATTGGCTCAGTTGAAACCCCAACCACTGATTTCTTGGCACCATTTATTGTACCGATCCAATTTCACGAATGCCAGTCAGTGCCTCACACAGCTATGGAAACAAACATTGTTACTTCTTCTAGGAATTCTTCCATTCCCACCACAGTTGCTACCACATGGGACTCATCTCCTAACTTACCGTCATCGATCTGAGCCACCATGGTCTCAGTCGCAACTACGTCGCACAGTGGACCGAACCCATCTATGGCGGCAGCCACAACCCCCTTCACACCTAATGCGACAAGCCCTCCGTTCTCATACGGTATGCCTAGTTCGGGTACAAGTCCTGCACTCACTTACTCCACTTTATAGACTTTGGGTCTGGGGGCAGGGAGCTCTAACGCTCCCCTGCAAGGTCAACTTGGGGGCACTCCTGTCCCTTTTAACACCTTTCCTTACACAGGAGGTCATATCCCTCCTTCGTCCCCTTCGCTTGGTGGTCCGCATCAGCAGTCCGTCGGGTAGCCTGCACACACTAGTTTATTTGGAGTAGGGAGTCAAGGAACACTTGTGCATAGTATGTCGGTAGGTTCATCACCATTTGTTTGGAACGGTACATTTGGTAACAACACTTTCCCATCCACCACTTTCCCATCTGGGGGAAATCCCATTTTTGGACAGTCTACTCTGGTGTAGGGTACTATTTCTGTGCCAGGGGAACATATAGAAGGACCTTGGAACTCAAGACAAGGATCCGTTCCCTCCTTTGGAATGTCATTCTGGGGTAATTCTTTCCACAGTCAATGGAACCCTGGACAGACTACTATGCCTCTCCCATCAGGACCGGCATGGGGTAATCCTTCCCAAAGTCCTTCAAACATGATGCACGCCCAACATCCTATGTCATTTATGGGAAATCAGCCAATGATGTCTCCACAGATGCAAAATCCTTACACTGGTCAGGGCCATGGTTTCTACTAGAATCTGGGCCAGCAGCCAAACTTTTCCTGGCAACCTGGTGCCAGTCAAACTCCAGGACCCTTTTTCCCAGGTTATCAGCAGCAACGCAAACTACCATTCCTGGCGACGTTACACTTGCCAGATTTGACAAGGTTGTTAATGATCCTATTTGTCATGATCCATGTTGGCCTCCTATGCCAACGAAGTTGCCTTCGGACATTCCAAAGTTTGAGGCCATTCCAAAGTTTGAGGCCAAGCCTAATGAATATCCAGGTGATCATGTGACTACCTTCCATCTTTGGTGTTCATCTAACTCATTGAAAGATGACTCCGTACAGTTGCGATTGTTTCAATGTACTCTTATCGGGAGTGTCGTGAAATGGTACATTGAGCTCGATCACTTAAGATACTCTTCTTTTGGAAAACTGGCGATGGCCTTCCTTAACCATTTCCAGTTACCTGTGAGATACGACACTAGCACAGAGTTGCTTGCCAATTTTGAACGAACAACAGCGGACCATATCTCTGATCATATCCGAGAGTGGAGACGCCGGAAGAGTCTAATCAAAGTACCAGTCCCACCAGCATTCATGCTTGAGTGGTTCCTTAAGTCTCTGGTCCCACAATTATCCAAAAACGTTGTGACTTCCGGAGTTTTATCTGAAGAAGATGCCATCATGAGGGCTCAACAGTTTGAGATCATCTATTCTCAGTCTGGTTTATTATACAACATCCTGCCGGATGCACCACGATTGATACTGGATAAAACTAGACAGAGAGTTGGACCACATGCCGATGGTATTGTTGGTTCATCACAAACCAAGCCCATTGAGCAATTGATAAAACAGTTGCAACAGTTATATATACAACACACAGCAGCTAGCCAGACTACTACTTTGGCTGCTCCTCCTACCCAAATGTCGGAAGTACACTCCGTGCAGTCGACTAACCCAAAGGCCACCCAGCAGCCTGAAGGGAAGAAAAAACAACAAAATAAGGGTAAGGGGGATAAAACAACCCACTGATAATGCTAGCGGGGACACTATAGAAAAATGGAAGGCGAGGTATCCGTGCAACTTGTGAGTGGAAGACCACCCGACCCATGTTTGTCTTCGACTTGTAGAGGCCCAAAAGTTTGTCACACAGCAACAGCAGGCAGTGTTGACTAATCCATTTCAACATGGGAAAAATCTAACTCAAGCCTCTGCAAGCACAAAAGGGGGCAGTCAAGGACCCCCTCCGTCTTCGAATAACCCCACGAATGTATATATGGTGAAAGTTGATGCTTTTCTATCAACTAGAGCACATGCCTATAGTAAACCAAGCGCTTCTGAGAAGGGTAAAGAAGCTGACCTCCCATATCTTCCTCTACATATTGAGAAGACGTTGGGAGAAACTATGACACACATTCCAAAGGGTGCATTTAAAAAATCTTCTCACAACTCAAACACAAGGGCCACCCAGAATTACTCTGTGGTGGAAGATTTATCACAAACCCCTTGTGCGATGTCTGCTTTGGAGGTCCTCCAAAGCTGCCCTGCTCAGAGGAAATCCTTGTTAACCTCTTTGGGCTCTACTGAGACTTGTAATCCGGGTACCATCATGCTAGATACAACTGACTTAAAACCTCGTCTACCTTACCATGTCGCGTTTCAGATAGTAGTGGCTCATCCCATGAAAACTTTTACTCGGAATATCTTATGCACGGTGGTCGACGAGGGTGACTCAACATGCGTTATGTCGTTAGCATGTTGGAAGGCCATCGGCTAGCCCATTTTGTCTCCATCACCTACTCTCCTCACTGCTTTCGATGGTCATTCATTCCGACCACATGGCAACATTTTGTCTTTCCCTGTGCAGTTAGGAGGGAAAACCATGTGTGTCGAAGTAGAGGTAGTCGATGCTCCCCTCGACTATAATCTCTTGTTAGGACGGAGTTGGACTTATGCTATGCAAGCTGTGGTTGCTACAGTTTTCTGAGTCTTGTTGTTTCCACACGAGGGTCGGATAGTGACCATTGATCAACTATCTTTCTCCAGACCTGACCCAGCATTGGGGGCATCGACGGTCCCGATGATTGATAATCCTAAACCATGTGTCGTTAACGTAGGTGTGGGTTTGTGACCATCCTTGATGGGTACCTTCAATTTCCCACCTCCTCACGACGATATCAAATTTATATCTAATCACCATAAGGCTGCGATTTTTCAAGTTTCGTCGTTCCACACGACTTACTTCGAAGATCCTTGGATTCTCCCTTCCCCATCAGCCATGATGGATGAGACAAGGCACTCAGGCATGTCCATGCCCTTGTCGGCCACTGAGGTAGCGTACTCTTTAGTCCAGCAATCTTCAGCTAACCCTGATCTGACTCCTGCACAAGAGTTATATCCACTTCTAGAGCCTATTTGGGCTCCGTGTTCTCTCTCTAACGTCAATTCGTTAGACTTAGTCTTGCCTTCTGACGAAGTAGTAATCGAAGCAATGACTATTCCAAACAAACCTTGGGAAGATCTTCATCACAGATCATATTCCTCCCAAAGTTAATCTGAATCAAAGCAGGAGAATTCACCGTGACTATGACTGGAGATAGGTCTTGTCATACTAATCCCTCAGCTACGCACAAGATCTATGCTGAGGGTAATCTGGAAACCATTTCTGAAATGATACCTATCAATATCTCCAGAACCCCTGGCATCCTAGACAATGTTTTTGTTGGAGCATACAGCTCCCCTGAGGAGATGCCAGGCATCGACCCACAAAGAGTCTATCATGAGCTAACTTTGTAGTTTTTCAAGCTCGCTTTGAGATCCGAAAGCAACATCCGACGAGACTACATATATGCTTTTCGATCTCGTCCTGATTAACTGAGAAAAGTAACCAGTATGGAGTCTTCTTTAAGCCCTTTTCAGACTCCTTAAAGATGAAAAGATTGTTGAGTGACCTTGTTTCTTCACAATCGTTAAATTGGTCCAGAAGAACATTCCTTAAACGGGTCTCCTTTTAAGCCCTTTTCAGACCCTCTAAACATGAAAAGATTGTCGAGCGATCTTGTGGCCTTTCACGCTCGTTAA
The DNA here is from genome assembly GCA_009831015.1 of Picea engelmannii. NCBI lineage: Eukaryota > Viridiplantae > Streptophyta > Pinopsida > Pinales > Pinaceae > Picea > Picea engelmannii. Next base: position 680,610 of record ML785473.1, read on the forward strand.
ACTGAAATTTGAAGTCACGTCTGTCTGGTGGTAGTTTACCCCTTTTTTGGTCCGGACAGTCAACTGTACGAACAAAGGTATACTCTATAGAACTTTTGTTATTTAGAAGAGTACTCTCAGGTATGATTTTATCCCTTTTTTGGGCCTAAGGGACTAAATTTACGAAAAAGAAACCCCCATAGAGTCCATAGTTAAGCTCTTTTCAGACTCCCTAAAATTGAAAAGATCGTCGAGTGACCTTATTCTTTCACATTCATTAAATTGGTCTAGAATAATATACTTGACGAAGTCCATAGTTAAGATTTTTTTAGACTCCTTAAAAGTGAAAAAATAGCCGAGTGATATTGTCCTTGTCACACTCATTAAAATGGTTTTGAATTGACGTCTAATCAGTTCTAGTTTATCCCTTTTTCGAACCGATTAGACTATTATCGAAAAAGGTCCCCAGCGGAGTCTCCTTTTATGCTTTTTGAGACTCTCTGAATATGAAAAACCACCGAGCTTACCTTCTCTGGGCTCATTAAACTTACATCGAAGGACGTTACCATTGTGTGTTCTATCAACCGCATTTTCATACCTTATCCACTAGCCTTGTGACAGTTTGCTTCTGCGTCTTAACACCTTTGGCCGTCGGAGGATTTTTCCTGAGTATCATTTTTCCAGAACATCAATCTTGTCCTTGTGCCTTGAGCTTGTATGTTTGTAGTACGCATTCCTCCATTATAACGTAATATCCCTTTATTCTTTTTCAAAAATTATCAAAAAGAACAAAAAAATCAAATATACCCCAAAAAGAGGATGGGAAAAGTATTTTCTTTATTGGCATCATAATGAGTCACCCTTGGATAAATCACATCTATCTGTTTGATCATCAGACTATGGGATGTAGTACGACCTTAGGAATATCTTCTCGCTATATAGAGTTGTGTCCTCCACCATTTGGTTACTCTTCCAAACATATGGAGAGTTTGCATTGCCTCCTGCTTCGTAGACTTATGATTAACAGATATGTTGCCTGAGTCTTATCACTTGTCATGCTATTGTCCAAGGGAAGTTTGTCACTAAGCCTGAGTCGGCCCCTCTGCAATATGTCTCTTGTCCGCATACCCAGCCATCTTGAACGTCCAATCAAGTCTTTGTTCGAAATCACTGAAGCCTTCAGTCCGATCATCAAGATTATCAAGTCCATAACTGATGAGCCGTCGAAGACCTCTGGGTAGTGTAGTCGTACACTCATATTACACTCCTACCCGAGTATTAGAAGATTTTGAAGTTGTTTCTTGAGCTCTGAAGTACAGCCACCAGGCCGAATTAGCTTCTGGAAGATGGGTACTCTATATGTATATCTTTCTGATTTTGAGATGTAGCTCCGCTGTGTATTATTCGTGGCTACTCTTTATAGTTATTTGACATGGATATATGGTGTATTGGATTGGTAGCCATGGTTCTATTTTATCCCGAGCATCGGTATGCCCGCCTCGGTGAGACATTTGTTATTTTGCAGATGGCACCTCCTAGTTCCTAATCCTTGGGCTCACTCGTTCCGCACATCAGTAAGGATTGGTAATGTATTTCGGCCATCAAATGCTCTTCTGACCTCACACATTAGGGGGCATCTGTTATAACCCTAAATTGCACCACACATGCTTACCTAGCATCAGGCCAACTCATATCCCTTCTTTGCCAAAAATCTGTTCAACAACTCTTTGAAAATCCTCTTGTGTCAAGGCCCACGCACCCTAACCCATTACTGAACGTGTGTGCACGTTGGCTGACCCACTACAGCCCGGGTGTACCTAACAAAGAATGAAAAAAGGAAAGTTGTCGACAGAACAAAAAGATATGGGTCAGTTAACTGAAACTCCCAGCCATGCATGGCCGAGGGTTCATCCAAAACCCTAGCTCCTTCTAGCCTATAAAAGAAGGGGTAGGGGTACCATTTGGAGGAGGAAAAAATATAGCGAAGAAACTCTGCCCATTTACGTAATCCATTGTCCCAACCCTTTAGCCTTTCCTCATGCCAAAGGAGATTTAACGTAAAGCAGTTGGAGGACAGAAGAAGAGGAGCCCAGGATCAGGTTCAAGGAGCGGTGGCTAGTCTCAGCTTTGATTGTAAGTTGATTCATTTTCATTAATAAAAAGAATACTTTTCCCATCCCAATGCATGAATTGTCTACAATTTGGTTAACTTATGCTTGATTTCTAACCCTCAGGTAGAGAAGTAGCATGCATGCATAGTTGTTATTTGTCTTGATTGCAGGTTATATGTGGAAGGATTAGCGCAAGAAAGTGGTCAAAGCACAACAGAGGATCTACATCAAATGTCGGTAATAAGGTTGGTGGTTCTCTTCATGCATCTACTGTGAAAGAAGGGTTTTAATCTTGGGTTGTAGGTTAAAAAAGTAATTTCTTTACGGTCAAAATCGGCATGCAAGTCTGACCCTAGTTTGCTATGAGTCCCTAGTTTGCTAGTTCGTAGGGTATTTTTCCCAACAACAGGGGGGTAGATGAAACATTAAAGGCTAAGATAGCATGTGCAAACTCTTCTTGTTAGATGAGGACTCGGCATGGCTTCTTTGAAGAAAACTAGCATGCAGGACTATCTCGGGCAGACTGCCTGTCGGGACCTTCATGCTTTACATTTAATGAGTGAGCTAAGGTTTCAACTACCTTCCCCCACCTTCATTTACTTTTAGTAGGGACCAAGATCGAGGCTGAGATGAACTAGTTTCTGGAGAACACGGTGATCCTTTCTGCAGCTAAACCCGGCGCTTCGGCCCTTTGCACAGTTCTTTCTATCACCCCTAGGTGACCACAGGCTATGAACCTGTGCCTATCTTCAAAGGAACTTTCGACATTTCACATTTCAAGGATTTGAAATGAAATGAAAAGAGGAGACCCTCTGTTCTCTCGAAGTCCTGGTAGAGGAAATGCCGAAATGGCTTGATCGTGCACCACGTGTCCCACTGGATGGATGGCCTAGATCATCTCTCAATCAACGGTCCTAGTTCTTTCAAGATTTCACACACCAGGGATGCATGATGCAAGGAGGAGGGACCCTTGTATGTTTGAAGTCACGGTAGCTGAAATGGCTTGATCGTGCGCCACGCGTCCCATTGGATGGACGGCCTAGATTATTTCTTAAATGTGGGACAACCTCTGGCTTGGACCCCTTCGACATTTCGCGGATTTGAAATGCAGCGAAAAGCGGAGACCCCCTGTTCTCTCGAAGTCTCGGTAGCTGAAATGCCGAAATGGCTTGATCGTGCACCACGTGTCCCACTAGATGGACGGCCTAGATCACCTCTCGATCAATGGTCCTGGTTCTTTCGGGATTTCACGCACCGGGGATGCATGATGCAAGGAGGAGGGACCCTTGTATGTTTGAATTCTTGGTAGCCGAAATGGCTTGATCGCGCGCCATGCATCCCATTAGATGGACGGCCTAGATCATTTCTTAAATGTGGGACCGCCTTTGGCCTAGACCCTTTCGACATTTCTCATTTCAGGGATTTGAACTGCAGTGAAAAGAGGAGACCCTTTGTTCTCCCGAAGTCCCGATAGCCAAAATGGCTTGATCGCGCACCATGTGTCCCTTGCTCAAACGTCTAAGATTACGTCGACATTTTTGAACCTGTCTTATCAGAGGATGTGCGCCAGCACCTTTTTCCCAGACTCATTCTCCTATGACCAGGTGCCAAGACCGTGGGCCCAATTTCTAGGTGCTTACGACATTTCGGGGTTCAGGGTTTTGAAATACAAAATGACCAAAGAACCTCCTACCCTTCGAACTCCTGGTAGCCGAAATCCCGAAATGGCCTGATCTCGTGCCACGCATCCCTTGCTCAGAAGGCTAAGATATTTTGTTAAAATGAGCACTATCCATCGTGCTAAACCTAGCGCAACTCAGTGAACCGCGATCACCTGTCGATCGTCGATCTGCTTCGTTAGTTGATCCTTGTCGTTGAAATCAGACTGCTCCCTCGCTTGATTTTGGGCCCTAACTAGAATTCCTCTGGAGGGTGCACTTGGCACTCAAGGATACGGCGTTTGAATGCGACACATTTGAACAGCTTTCGGACACTGCGTCTATGCATTTACACTAGGGGGCCGAAGCCTGAGATAGAACACCGCTTTGCAAGAATTTGCGCTAACATTAGGCTCCATGGGGGATAGAGTCGTCCCTACGAAGCTCTAAAAACTCATTTGCAGCTTCAGTGCCTTGTTGTTGGGCTATGGAGTCATCTAATAAGCCGAAAATAAATAAGTAAACAACTAAAATGACAATATTTACAAAACGAGGATCTGCCTATGGCTCAAACAAAACATCTGTTTAGGAAATGCCCATTTAATGGGCCATTAAAGACTTCCTCACCCTCAAAATCTTGCAACCTATAAGTGTTATTTGAGAGTACTTCAGTGATCTTGAAGGGCCCGATCCAGAGGGCGTCAAATTTGTTATGTTTTCCCCTATCCTGCCTGGGTGCATCCCACTTAAGCACCAAATCCCCGAGCTCAAATTCCTTCTTTGTGACCTTCCTGTCAAAGGCATGCTTGACCTTCTGCTGATGACTATGGGCCAAGTCCATCACATGTTCCCTGATCTGCTGCACCTCCACTATTTGATGAATTCTTCTTACCATATGGTCTGGATCTCCTTCAAAATCTTGGAAGAATTTCGCTACAGGTAATGCAAGTTGAGTGGGAAAAATGGCCTCCGTCCCATAAACCAGCTGAAAAGGTGAGGTGCCCAAGGATTTTTTTGTTTTCACTCGATCGGCCCATAGAGGGAATTTGAGTTTTGAATCCCAATCCCTTTTATTGTCTTCCAACAATATTTTAGTGAGCTTAATTAGGCTTTTATTGGAAGACTCTGCTAATCCATTCCCTTGAGGATAATAGGGGGTATAGTGAATTAACGAAATTTCAAACTGTTCATGGAACTTAACCATAGGCTCAAACTTGAAAGAAGCAGCATTATCAGTGACAATTCTACTGGGACATCCAAATCTGGCTATGATATCCTCCAAGAAGTTGATAATAACCTTGTGAGAATCACTCCTGGTGGGGGTCGCTTCTATCCATTTAGTGAAATAGTATGTCGCAGTCAGGATCCATTTGTGTTGGCCACTTGAAGGAGGATGAATCTCCCCAATGAAGTCCAACCCCCATTGTTGAAAAGGTGTTGAACCCAACACAGGTTTTAGTTGGAGGGGAGTTGAGTTTCTACTTTCCTGAGAACCTTTGGCATTTGATACAAGATCTAACTTCTCTACAGATATCAGTGAACAAGGTGGGCCAGTAGTACCCAGCCCTAAGAATTTTTTGAGATGTGGTCTTCCAAAAATGATTCCCTCCACAAAGGTCGCCATGGAACTCAAACATAACTTTCTGGGCTTCATGTGGGCTCAGACACCTCAGCAACACCCCTAGGGTGTCTCTTCAGTACAAGACCTGGTCAATGAGGAAATACCTTATCATTTTGAGATTTAAATCTCTTGCCTTACTCTTACCCATTCCATCAAGAGGCTTCAGCTCCTGCAGAAAGTACAAAATGTCTCGGTACCAAGTGCATTATGCTAGTGATGAGTCGTCGTGAGAGACTTTGTTGGACAACTCAGGTGGTTGATTTTCTGAGCAAGTATTTATGAAGCTAACCCCCAAGGCCCTGCAATTGGATTCATCCAACATCTTGGCTAAACCCTGCCCTTTAACCAACTTGGTGGGATTTATCTCTAGGGCAAACTCCAAAATCTTGGAAATCCATTTACCTCGTCATCCATCTACATCAAGTTGTATAAGGATATCTTTCACGGATGTTGAAGGCACGTACGCAGTCACTTTTGAGTGCAATACATAGACTCTAAAATATTTGAGAGACTTCACTAAGGCATAAGCCCGCTTCTCCATGATTTCATACCTGATCTCTGCATCTCTCAATGCCTTGCTGAAAAAGGAAATGGGCTGCTCTCGACCTTCCTCTTTTTTCTGCAATAAGACCGCTACTACTGTATCAAAAGAAGCGAACAAAAAAATTAGAAAATCCTTGGAATAGTTAGGACTGATCAACACAGGTGCCTCAGTCAACACCCTTTTTATTTGGACAAATGATTACCTGGGCTTGGCAATCCATTTTACTTCATTTCCTTTCCTGAGCATGGTTGTGATGTGTTTCACCAACTCAGCAAAATTTGAGACGAATCTCCTCAGAAAAATAATCTTCCCCAAAAAGGCTTGAACTTCTTTTATAGATCTGGGAAGTGAAAGGGTTTGAATTGCCTCTACCCTATTGGGATCAATCCTCACTCCCTCTACTGATACTATATGGCCTAACAGCTTCCCCTCCTTCATAGAAAAAATAGACTTCTTGGGGTTCAAAGAAAGGCCAAACTTCCGGCATTTCAGGAAAACCTTCCTTAGGTGACAACAATGCTCCATATCAGACCTAGAGAAGACTATGATGTCGTCCAAATAGATCACCACAAACTGGTATTTCTCTCCTATGAAGGCCATATACATAGCTCATTGAAAAGTTGATCCTGCATTCATAAGTCCAAACGACATCTTTGCATACATGAATGTCCCCCAAGGGGTGGTGAAGGTCGTCTTCTCTCTATCCTCGGGCATGATTGATATCTGATTATACCCGGAGAAGCCATCAACCATGGATATCCTGGATGCATCGGTTACCCTCTGCAATATGTGTTCCATGTTGGGAAAAGGATAATTGTCTTTCTTTGAGCTCCTGTTGAGGTTTCTGAAGTCAACACAAAGCCTGATTTCCCCACGTTTCTTCCTCACTGGGACCAAATTGGCCACCCACTCAGAATATCTCAAGGGAACAATGATCTTGGCATCTAACAGTTTCTTCACTTCTCTCTCCATGACAGGTAGCAACATGGGATTTATCTGTCTTAACTTTTTCCTAAATAGTTTAGCCTCCTCCTTCAGTGAGATCTTGTGTTCAATGACAGACATGGCATATGTCTTGAGGTCTTCATAATTTCATGCGAACACATCAACAAATTCTCTTAATAGGTCAGTATATTCAACCCTCTATTCTCTAGTCAAACTGCTCGACAACTTGACAAACTTAGGCTCCTCCTGTGTGCCAAAGTTGCACTCAGCCGAATCAGCATCTCCATTCGAAACTTCACCCTTTACTGCCACATCATTACCATCGAACAATATTTCTAAAGGGACTAGTCCCTTCGGAATATGATTGCTAGGTAGTTGAATAATCTGGTGATTAGCAATTTTATTTGAAAATACCTCAGGGCAGGGGTGACCTTCAAGGTCAGGGTCCCAATCAATGTGCAACTCAGAAAATTCATCGACAGCCTGTAGAAAATTCTTGATTTCAAGATCGTCCTTGAATACCTTCCAATGTCTGACGTTGCCCGGTACAACTAGCCTATATTTTATCTCAACGTCGTATTTTCTCTTAGGCAGCAGAGGGTTCCTGAACAGACTCGTCGAAACGTCTAAGGAATTGGCCAAAGCATTTTTCTCCCTTGGAATAAAAGAGATGTTGAAAGATGAGAAGAAATTTTCGATCAATTCCCACACCTCATTTCTATAACTCCTGAGCTGAGGATGCTTGGCCTGATAAGAATTTCTGACTTGCTGAATAATCACCTCAGCATCTCCAAACACTGCTATCTCCTCTATCCCCATCTCCTTTGCAGCCCTTAAACCTAGAAACAGAGCTTCATATTCCACCACATTATTGGTGGCTTCAAATTCTAGCTTGTATGACAGGGACATGGTTTCCTAACAAGGTGACACCAACACCACTCCAGCGCCAGCGCCTTCACTAGAAGAAGCCCTGTCAAAAAACATCTTCCAAACAGAGGTGGTTGGAGGAGGCATCTCGTGATTAAAAGGGGGCTACCTTCTTACTTGAAAAGAGGCTTCAAGAGCATCAGTGAGCTGCAACAAACTAGATCCCAAATCAATGTCTAGTGCAAAGATAGGGTGATTGGTGGGGTTTTCCTCATCACTAACAATGTAGGCCATCTAGGCCTCTCTGTACAACCTCCTGTGTTCCCGTCCAAAGACTAGAATGGTAGCATATGTGAGATCCATTTGTAATGTTCCTCCAAGCTGTTTAATCCAATATCTTGACAACAATATGCCAAACTTGGGAGGAACATCGGCTACTACAATGTTCATGACCACACTTTTCATTGGCAGCTAAAACAAAGAGAAAACCAAGTATTTTATGACTCTGAGGCATTGCACCCTTCTTGAATCAAAAGAGTATAGATCATGGTAATCCTTCGTCACCTCCAGTCCCAATTCTTCCATGACTATTTTGGGCATAAGGTTGTGGGAAGCCCCTAAATCCATGAGGCAATTATGCAGCACCTTATCATGTATGTTCAGGGATGTGTAGAAAGGAGGGGATGAATCATATATGTCTTCTAACATGGGACCTAGGACAACTTTTGGCTTTTCATATTGAAGATTTATTGAGTTTGTGGAAGGCTGGGGGGGCTCGGATTGTAACAGCTTAGAGAGGGACCTTTTGAAATCTTTGTTTTTAACTAGTTCTGAGAGGGGTATAGGAATTCTGATCTTCTGAATCTCATGCTCAAAACTAAAAGAGGAGAGGGGCTTAGGAGGTTCCCTTACCTCAAAAACAGACACTTTGGTTTTTGACAAAGTATTATGAGATTTATTTTCTTTAGTAGTTGCGGAAACAACTTTAGTAGGCCTTTCTGCTATAAGGGGTTGATCCTGGCATTCAAAAGTATCATCTTTCTTCTTTGACCGGAGATGGTATCTGTTAGGGGCATTGTTGGCCTTCTCTTTTTTACCCAACTCATTGATTTGGGTGCTCATAAGGGATTCTTCATATGCATATTGAGGCAAATGGGGAAAAGGGGAGGTGTCTTCAATGCAATGAATTTCAGGGTCAAGTTCTTCTACCTCCTCTCCTTCCTCATGAGCAACTATGTTGTTTTGGAGCGGGGTCTGAATCCTCTGATCATCTCTGTCTCTACTCATGTGTTCCCTTGGGGAGGCCTGTGGCACATTGTTACTAGGCCTCCTGAAACCTTTGTTATCAGTATTCTGGGGATTTCTATACACGGGCTTCCCCTCTAACTCCCACTTTTCCATCCTAGCTGAGAGAGATTTCAGCACTTTAGTTACCTCATCCATTTGAGGAGGAAGGGGAGAGGAATAGGATGAGGAGGCTTCAGCTTTCCTCCTGGGTATGTCTCTGTCAGCCTTACTCCTGAGTTGGTCAACAGCCAATATATTAGACTCTACTTCTATGGCCGCATCCTATATGTGTGCCAGAGTGGTGGCTCTCCTTTCCCTCAACAGAAGGCAAAAATTGGGATCAAAAGCACTAGCATAAGTGATCTTCGCAGAGGCTTCTGAGGGATTAATCTTAGCAGGGATTTTATTGTACATTTTGTTAAATCTTTTGGAGAAGTCAGAAACAGACACTCATTCCTTTCTCTTCAAAGATCCAAACTCTGTCATGTCCCCTTCGCCTGTAAACTTGGGCAGCTGCTTGAGGTAGCCATCTACTGGAAGGGCATTGAGAGGCTCAGGTAGCAGAAGGGGAGTGTACCTGGCGGCTATAATAGCCTCCATTCTGGTCATGGGGTGATTTTCTCCTGCCATAGGGATATTAGGTGGAGGAGAACTCGGAGGGGAAGGAGCTTGAACCGAGGATACTGGAAATAGGCTTACAGGGGTAAGGGAAGTGACAAGGGTTTCTCCCTCTAGTCCAAAACGAGGAGACAACTCAACAGGAACAATTCCAAAATTCAGGAAATGGGAGGTTTCAGAAAAAGTTCTGTTGCGAAGCTGAAGGGAAGAAAAAGGATGTTTTACAGAAGGAGACGGAAAAATACCTGGTTTGGCAGTGGAAGTTTCTCCTTGGGGGGCTTTTCCTCTTCTGAAATTTGCCTGCGGCTCAGCTCCAGGCATAGCTAGAGGCATTTGTGGATGGGATTGCGTGTGTCTACCTCTGAAAGCCACAATTAAAATGGCAGGTTCACCAAAATGGAGTTTCCATGTGCACAGTATCAATCTTCAAAGGCTCTGATGCACGATGCACCTTCAGAATCAGAGGCTCGATGTTGTTCAATCTCAAGGAAAATTTTCAACTTTGTCCCTGACAACGGCACCAGAAATGTTAGCGTTAGAAGTCACTCCTGGATTGCGATAGGAGCAGAGCCCAACGCCCATCAGTTTATGTCACGAATAAATTTAATGGGTGATCAAATGGGTAGAGACCCAGGAAGGTATCACTCTAACTCGGGAACCAGGCCTGGTATGTAAAAAACAAAGGAGGTCTTGATCTAACTTCTGTCAGTGAGTTGATTGTAAAATGAGCAGATGGAAGACTTGGTGAGATGAGTGAGCAAGACTGCCTCGGGCATCAGGCCTTTCAGCAGCTTGAGGAAGAAAAACTTAGAATACAAAATCCTCTTGGTGCGGAGTTTCGGGGAACTGAAGGGTGACTTGACTGGATCCTCCAATTCCAAATCATTCAATGTTAAGAAAATACAAGAACTAATTAGGAACAATGCAACTATTACAGTGATCCAACATACATCATCCTATAACAGTGCAACTCGATTAGATCCTCCAATTCCGAGCTATTCTAACATAGCTTAAACAAAGAGATGGAAAGAGGATGACATTCATAAGGCAAGAAGTCTCAAGTGCCAATACATAACTAGAGCAACCAGTGCTTCGCTAAAAATTTACAATTGGGGGCCTAGCTCAACCATCGATTCCTACAAAAATACAAAAACTGAGTAAATATACTCCCAAACATTCGCCCAACAGAGGCATCTCAAAACTTCTAGGGCATGGCATCTCTTCAGTCAAATCTGGCCTGAACTCCTTCGCCAGACATCACCTTAACTTTGCATGGCCTTTGTAGGGGGGGTAGATGAAAAATTAAAGGCTAAGATAGCGTGTGTAGACTCTTCTAGTCAGACGAGGACTCAACATGGCTTCTTTGAAGAAAACCAACATGCAAGACTATCTCGGGCAAACTGCCTGTCGGGACCTTCATGCTTTACATTTAATGAGTGAGCCAAGGTTTCAACTACCTTCCCCCACCTTCATTTACTTTTAGCAGGGACCAAGATCGAGGCCGAGATGAACTAGTTTCTGGAGAACGCGGTGATCCCTTCTGCAGCTAAACCCGGTGCTTCGGCCCTTTGCACAATTCTTTCTATCACCCCTGGGTGACCACGGGCTGTGACCCTGTGCCTATCTTCAAAGGCGCTTTTGGCATTTCGCGTTTTGGGGATTTGAAATGTAGCAAAAAGAGGAGATCCTATGTTCTCTTGAAGTCCTGGTAGCCGAAATGCTGAAATGGATTGATCGTGCGCCATGTGTCCCACTGGATGGATGGCCTAGATCACCTCTCGATCAACGGTCCTGGTTCTTTCGGGATTTCACGCACCGGGGATGCATGATGCAAGGAGGAGGGACCCTTGTATTTTTGAAGTCCTGGTAGCTGAAATGGCTTGATTGCACACCATGCGTCCCATTGGATGGACAACCTATATCATTTCTTAAATGTGGGACCGCCTCTGGCCTGGACCCTTTCAGCATTTCTCATTTCAGGGATTTGAAATGCAGCAAAAAGAGGAGACCCTCTATTCTCTCAAAGTCCCGGTAGCCGAAATGCCAAAATGGCTTGATCGTGCACCACATGTCCCACTGGATGGACGGACTAGATCACTTCTCGATCAACTGTCCTGGTTCATTCAAGATTTCACGCACTGGGGATGCATGATGCAAGGAGGAGGGACCCTTGTATGTTTGAAGTCTCGGTAGCCGAAATGGCTTGATCGCGCGCCATGCATCCCATTGGATGGACAACCTAGATCATTTCTTAAATGTGCGACCACCTCTGACCTGGACCCTTTTGGCATTTCACGTTTCGGGGATTTGAAATGCAGTGAAAAGAGGAGACCCTCTGTTCTCCCGAAGTCCCGATAGCCGAAATGGATTGATCACGCACCACGTGTCCCTTGCTCGGACGTCTAAGATTACGTCAACATTTTTGAACCTGTCTTATCAGATGATGTGTGTCGGAACCTTTTTCCCAGACCCATTCTCCTATGAATGGGTGCCAAGACCGTGGGCCCAACTTCTGGGTGCTTACGATGTTTTGGGGTTTGGGGTTTTGAAATACAAAATGACTAAAGAACCTCCTACCCTTCGAACTCCTGGTAGCCAAAATGTCGAAATGGCCTGATCTCGTGCCACACGTCCCTTGCTCGGATGGCTAAGATATTTTGATAAAATGAGCGCTATCCATCGTGCTAAACCTGGTGCAACTCAGTGAACCACGATCACCCATCGATCGTCGATCTGCTTCGTTAATTGATCCTTGTCTTTGAAATCAGAATGCTCACTTGCTTGATTTTGGGCCCTAACTGGACTTCCTCTGGAGGTTGTGCTTGGCGCTCAAGGATGCAGCCTTTGAATGTGACACATTCGATCAGCTTTCGAACATTGTATCTATGCATTTACACTACGGGACTGAAGCCAGAGATAGAACATCGCTTTGCAATAATTTGCGCTAACACCTGGTATGGGCTCCTCTTCACAAAGATCCAAGTGCACCTAGTATGAAATTATCCTCTCAACCTTCTGATCTTTTCTCGAAAGTGAATGGGTTAAATGGAGGAAGAAGGGGATAATGAGGGAATGTTGAGGCAATTTCTCACAAAAGGCAGCAATATCTTGGGCAAGGCGAGGACGTGAAATCGGGCATAGTTTCATTGTTCTTATGTTTAGATATGAAATGAGACCCCAACACCTCATTTTATATGCCAAAAGGATGGTTATTTGGTTGGGTAATGGGCTATAACAGGTGGATTAGTTGGGAAACTACCAATAGCCCGCCAATTTCAATGAATTCGTTGCAACTTTTTATTTTTTGCAACTTTTGCAAGTATACGCGGGTTGTAATGGTGCAACATGAGTATGTACATGAGTTTTAGTGGTGCAGCAAGAATATGTATGTGGGTAGTAATGGTGTAGGTCGCGTACATCTTATAAAAATTGGTTTTTTAAGAAGAGCTAGTCAGCAGTGCTTTGCAAAAAATGCAAGTAAGTGGGCCAAGGCCATGTATGCATGTGTAGAGCAATTAGTGTTATAACATATGGTGCGGTGATCACCTTGATTTCATGATATAAGGGTTTCACGCATGAGTTTAATTGGAAATCTGAGTTGCGACTTGGTACCCCTAGCAAGGTTTTTATATATGTGTTACATGGGAATTTTGGGCAAGGATTAGAGATTTGTAAATTTGAATATTGACAAACTATGGGGAATTCATAATTGTATTAAATTAATTTGGATTTAATGGGTTATGAGTTTTATAGTCAACTTGCTCATACTTTCCATGAATGAGAATGTAAATGTAGAAGCGATGTGCAGTAAATGCACGTCGCTCTAACCTACCTCGAGCCCGCCACCCTAGCCATTTTTCATTTTCTCTTGATGGTTGTTTTTTCTCTACTTTGCTCGATCATGGAGGAGGTATACACGTTTGGTTGTTTCTACTTAGAAATTTTTACACAGGAATGGAGTTTCTTGATTTTCCATCCATGAGTTTTTTCTCTGCTCTTTAATTAAGTCAACAAATGGCTCTTTTTTTCTCATGGTCTGTGCATCCCAAAGCTATTATATGTATAAATTTTGACTGTGTATGTATTGGTGGTTAAGTGTTGCTCTCTGTGGCATTTTATTTGAACCATTCACATTGAAAGTTATGTGAATTCCATTTAAGTTGTTGGTATTTGTGCTTTACTTTTGGGAAAGAATACAGTTGGGGAAACTCTCAGGCATGCCTTGCCTCTAGTTTCTTATTTTGGGTTTCTTCCTTGAGCATATCACTGCTCCTTACCTTTGGGTTATATGGACACTCTGGCTATCATTTAAGTTGTTGGTTTTCATGTCCATTGTGTCTGCATCCTTGTAAAAACTTTATGAATATAAATGTGAAGTTTTATGGTGGAATTAAACCATTCGTGCTCCTTCTGGTCAAACCATCAACTTGGTTGGTTCGTCTACTTCCACCACATTCCTTTCCACTATTGTGTATTGAGCCCTGTGTTTGGAAAATATTGTGGGAGATGGCCAACCCAGAATTTAGCAAGGGAATTGTTTGTTGGGTATGTGTTATATTCTTTGCATGTGTAGTAGTGTCAAAACCCCCTGCGCGGGGGTTCAGGGCTAGCGCCCCCAAAAAAAAATTATGGATTGGGACCACATTTTTTAGGACCGCATTTAGGTGGTTTTTTGTCACATGGTTTCTTTGTCGATGGTTTTCTATTTCTGGTTAAGGAATTAGGGTTTTGGACTAATTCAGGTCACTGGGTTAGGGTTTTGGATGTCGTTGGCTCCTATATGTATTTTGTATTATAAACATTGTAACAAAATGAATGAATATAGAATATGTTGGTTTTCCCGATTTGGGTTTCTAGGGGAAAAATATCTCTGTAATGTTTGTATTTTCGATTGTATCTTTTCTGTTCTTTTCTGAATATCTATTTACAGTAGATATTGTACAAGGTTAGTATTTACATTTGGTATCAGATATTTATTGGCTTCAAAGGGGCGCCTTTATGGTCAAGGGTTTGGCTCGGGACTGTGATAAGCCTTGTTACAGTGGGAGATCTGCAGTATTTTTTTTCAGGTGAAAAGAAATGGAAAGCAATTCGAAGATGGCGATCGAGAAGTTTAATGGGAAATTTTTTGAGCTGTGGAAGCTCAAGATCGAAGATCTGTTGGTGGACAGAGATCAGTGGATCATGGTAGATCCAGGTACTGCACCTACAGGAACTTCTGCAGATGACTGGAAAAATTTGGATCGGATGGCAAAGAGCACAATCTGACTGTGTCTCTCCGATTCAGTATTACTAAATGTGTCATAGGAAGCTACAACCAAGGATTTATGGGAAAATTTGGGGAAGTTGTATCAGTCTAAGTCCCTAGTAAATAAAATACTCCTAAGAAAGAAGCTGTATAACCTGAGGATGAGAGATGGAGACTCGATGGCAGAGCATTTGAATGCCTTCAATACTATGGTAAGTCAGTTAGTATCTGTTGAGATTAAAATTCTAGATGAAGATAAATGTATCAGTTTGTTGTGTTCTTTACTAGACTTGTGGGATAGTCTGGTTGTGGCCATAGGTAGTAATACAACTTCCTTGAAGTTTGAAGAAGTGGTCTCATCCTTGTTGTTGAAGGAGATGAGATGAAAGAATATGGAAGGACATAGCACAGACACATTATTTGCAAGAGGACGTTCCCAGGAAATAAATAGATCTTATTTATCAAGTGGGAGATCTAAGTCTAAGGGTAGATCTAAATCTCCTGGAAAGTTTGTAAGGGTATGTTGGATATGTGGAAAATAAGGGCACTATAAGAAGCATTGTAGATCCAAAGTTGAGAAAAAGAAGGGATCTGAAGAATCTTCTTCTATAGAAGAAAAGACCTCCAAGGAAGAAGGAGGGGATGTGTACTTGGCCTCTTCAAGAACACATGAAGATCATGAGGCATGGTTGATTGACTATGGTGCATCCTTTCATATGACTCCCCACAGGGAGTGGTTCTACAAATATGAAAGGTATGATGGAGGTAATGTTTTCTTAGGTAATGATTCGACAACCAGAATCACAGGAAGAGGAAGGGTCAAGTTGAGGCTCATAGATGGAAGGATTATAACACTACCTGGTGTTATTCACATCCCAGGTATGGCCAAACATTTGATTTATGTAAGAAAAATGGAAGATGCAGGGGTAAAAACAATATTTGAAAAGGGAACTTGCAGGATGGTTCGAGGAGCAATGGTATTGATGAAGGGAGTTTGGTTTGGAAGTCTGTATAAGTTGCTAGGAAGCACTATTAGTGATGGGTGTAATAGCTCCATTGTTCCTGATATTGGCTTTAAAGAAGAAAGAACTCCTACAGTCTCTGGAGAAAAGGTTATGTTGTGGCATCAAATACTAGGGCATATCGGAGAGAAGGGTCTTTGACTACTACATGGTAAAGGTATGGTTGAAGGTATGTCTAACTGTTCTTTGGATTTTGATTTCTATGAACATTGTCTATATGGGAAGCAGAATCAAGTCAGATTCCCCTCTGGTGCAACGAGGGCAGGAGTTTTACAGCTAGTTCACAGTGATGTTTTGGACCTGTGTCGGTCCCATCATTGGGAAAATTTGTGTACTATGTCTCATTTATAGATGAATTCTCAAGGAAAACTTGGATATATTTACTCAAGAATAAATCTAAAGTCTTTGATAGGTTTAAAGAGTTTAAGGCTCTTGTTGAGAATCAAACAGAGAAAAGAATTAAGGTGTTGAGGACAGATAATGGCGGAGAGTTCTGTGGGAATGAATTTGAATAATTTTGTAAGAAGTGTGGTATAGCAAGGTAGAATACTACTCCATACACACCTTAGCAGAATGGAGTTGCAGAAAGGATGAATAGGATCTTGATGGAAAAAATCAAGGTGCATGCTCAGTGGTGTCGAGTTAGGGAAAGAATTTTGGGCAGAGGCAGTGGGTATTGCATGTTATATGGTCAACAGATCACCCTCATCAGCGTTGGATGACAAGACTCTACAAGAGGTATGGACTGGTAAGGAACCTTCTCTCACACATCTTAAGGTACTTGGTTGTGATGCATATGTTCATGTTCCAAAGGAAAACATGAGTAAGCTAGATAAGAAGGCTGAAAATATATATTTATTGGATATAAAGATGGTCTCAAAGGTTATAAGCTTTGGAACCTAGAAACTAAGAAGGTAGTGTATAGACGAGATCTGGTATTTAGATAAATGAAGGATGTTGTTAAAAAGGAAGTCCTACCAAGTAAGGAAGAACCAGAGAAAATAGAGTTTGATTTAAAGGATGATGAATCAGAATCTACAGAAGAACATGAATTAGAAGAAGAAGATCCGCATACTCCAGTATTGAGGAGATCATATTGAGAAAGAAGGATACTAGAAAGGTATAGTCCATCTGATTTTTATTCAAATTTTTCTTTGTCTATTACTGATGATGATCCTAGAACTTCCAGGGAGGTAGTGGATTCAGAGGATGTAAATCTATGGAAAAGGGTCATAGAAGAAGAAATGGCATCTTTGGATAAGAATGAGGCTTGGGATCTAGTGGAGTTGCCAACTACAAGAAATCCCATTGGCAGAAAATGGGTATTTAAAAAGAAGTTGAATGCAGAAAGAAAAGTGGAGAAATACAAAGCTCGGTTAGTAGCAAAGCGTTATTCCCAGGTTGAGGGAATTGATTTTGGTGAGATTGTTTCTCCTATTGCCAAGTTAACCTCCATAAGATTTATGTTATCTGGCGTTGTTGCATTTGATTTTGAAATAGAACAAATGGATGTGAAGACAGCATTCCTTCATGGGGATCTGGAAGAATAAATCTATATGAAGCAACTAGAAGGTTATGCTATGAAGGGAAAGGAGATGGTATGCAAGATGAAAAAGTCCCTGTATGGTTTAAAACAATCACCAAGATTGTGGTATCAAAAATTTGATACTTATATGATAGGACTTGGATTCACAAGAAGCAAAGAAGATCACTGTGTGTATTTTAAATTAATTGGTGATCATTCGATTTATTTGGTCTTATATGTGGATGACATGTTGTTGATAGGAAACAACAAGGAGATTATCCATGATGTGAAAACTCAGTTGTCTTCTAAATTTGACATGAAGGATCTCGGTGCTTCAAATTTCATTTCGGGCATGGAAATTAAAAGAGATCGAAAAAGGAGGAAACTCTGGTTAAATCAAAGAAAATATGTCGAGACAATATTACAGAGGTTTAATATGTAGGAATGTAAATCGGTCAAGGTTCCTATTCTTGTTGGTGTAAAGTTATCTGGGGATCAATGTCCCAAGACACATGAAGAAGAGGAGGACATGTCTCATGTTCCATATGTGAGTGCAGTTGGAAGTTTGATGTATGCAATGGTCTATACGAGACCGTACATTGCACATGTAGTGGGAGTTTTGAGCAGGTATATGTCAAAACCAGGGAAGGAGAATTAGATAGCAGTAAAAAGGGTTTTCAGGTATTTGCATGGCACTGCTAGTTATGGATTGTGCTACGAAGGAAGACCGAGATTGGACATAGTGGTGGATATACATGGATTTGTGGATGCAAACTAGGCTGGAGATTTGGATCATAGGAGATCTACAAGTGGGTATGTGTTTAACATGTTTGGAGGAGCAATAAGTTGGATGAGCAAAAGATAGGTTGTAGTGGCACTTTCAACTACAAAAGTTGAATACATGGAAGCCATTCATGCAAGGAAGTAGTATGGTTACAAAGATTGCGTTCAGGTATTGGGTTGGTACAAAAAGTTGTAAGGATAGACTGTGACAGTCAGAGTGCAATTTTTCTGGTGAAGAACCCTTCTTATCATTCAAAGACAAAGCACATTGATGTTCAATATCACTTTGTGAGAGACATGATTGAAGAAAAGAAAGTATCATTGATGAAGGTGAACACTTTGAAGAATGTTGTAGACTCATTAAAAAAATATGTGAGCACTGAGAAGTTATCTTGGTGTAGAGGATCCATGGGCATTGTTGCCCTGGATTATTGGCTATGTAACCCTGTAACCCCCTGTATGCAAAGAAAACAACAAGTGGGAGAATGTTGGGTATGTGTCATATTCTTTGCATGTGTAGTAGTGTCGGAGCGTATGCATCGGGTGTGCAGGGGGGTAAGAGGGGAGTCCTAGTGACCCCCCCTTGGGGGGTGCAGGGGGGTGGAGCCCCCTGCATGGAGGTTCGGGGGCAATGCACCCGAAAAAAAAAATCTGGATCGGGACCGCATTATATTTAGGTGGTTTTTTGGCACATGGTTTCTTTGCCGATGGTTTTCTATTTCTGGTTAAGGAATTAGGTTTTTGGACTAATCCAGGTCATTGGGTTAGGGTTTTGGATGCCGCTGGATCTTATTTGTATTTTGTATTGTAAAAATTGTAACAAAATGAATGAATATAGAATATGTTGGTTTTCCCGGTTTGGGTTTCCAAGGGAAAAATCTCTGTGTAATGTTTATATTTGCCATTGTATCTTTTCTGTTCTTTTCTGAATATTTGTTTACAGTAGATATTGTACAAGGTTAGTATTTACATTGTTCGTGTTATTTTTGGTCATGGGTTTTTGTTGTGCAAAGATGAAAAGGATGAACCCACTCATTCATTTGATAATACAGTCTATCACAAGAAATTATCAATGGCAGCGTTGCAAAAAATATTGTTAAGATACGACTTGTTGTGTTTTGTGTTCAAATGCAAAGAGCACATGTGTATGAATTATGTATGCTTTAAATGATTATTACAAACCAAAGTGCAAGGAAAATTGAAGGCATGGTTTCAGTCAAATTATTTTTAAACATGGGAAGTCCTTTGGACACTTTGTGGGACCCTGTAGGTTTAAACAATATTGGTGTTAATATTGTAGGCTACAGCCTTTCCACTCCTCAACTGTTTGTTTTGATGGTTATAATTATTATGATGGTCATTCCTCGACTTTATTGTGCAAATGAAATGTTATTATTGTTAAATAATTCTTGGGCACTAAACTATAAATTGGTCATTTTACAATGAAATTTCTAAGACAAATGAGCAGCCTTGAAAAGAAACACCAGTTTTGGGTTGTTTTTTTGGGAAACAGAGTGTTGTTCAATTTTGAAACAGTAAGAGGTGGTGATTGTTAACTGATGGCGAGGATGGAATTGTTTGATATATTATTAAAAAAATATATGTGGGAATCCCTTCCATTCTACCATTTTTCGCAAACTACAACCCCCTCATTATCCCAAATGCATTTTTCCACTCCCTATTCTATGATATTTATTTTTAAGAGAAATATGTATGGAAATGAAGAAAAATTGATGTGGCAGTAATTGATGACCGGTGTTCTGGTATATGTTTAGATACACAGTAGATTGTTTTTTATTGATTTCTCGAACAATATTCTTAAATCCTTCCCTCTCCATGCTATCACTTTATTCTAAATATAATCCCTCCATACACGCATTGACCCTATCAATTCCATGTTCATGTGGAAATTAATAAATGGCATTTTTATGGATGGATTGCATGCATCATGTAGTAAATTATAGAGCCAAATATTGATTTATTTAAGTGTAATTTCATGTATGGGTTATTAAGAACTTCATGATTGGCTAATTATTGCTACAGGATGCGTTTTTTTAGTAGGGTCAGTAATGGCCGAAATAACAGAGGTAGGGGTAGCTACCATCAAGGCCATAGGAAGTGTTATCACTGAAATTTCGTCCGCACATGGTGACAAGAACTCAGCATCGTCAAACAGTAATGAAGTCATTCATGGCACTGGATTAATTTCACAGCATTGAAAAAGGGTCAAAAACTATACAAAGTAACCAAAAATTTAAGGGCGCTTTACAGAAAGTGGGTGCGCGTGCATATGCGTGGAACAGGAACGTATAATGCGCGCATGCACGCACGATGCGCGACTGTTAGCGAAAAAACCCGCGCACTTGCTAAACGGTGCATTTATTGAATTGGTCGGCCTCCCAACCACTTATGGACCAGCTCCCAACCTGATTTGACCATCAAATCTTAGCTGAATCTGCATGGTAGGCTGGTCAAAGACCTAATTGAGCCCTAAAGAGCCCCTTTTCACACCTCAAAGGAGTTACATAATCACCCAATGCAATGCTATAAAAAGCCATGAAGAACATCATTTTCTCAAGGAATTTCATGTAATGTTATGCTTCTTAGATTGTTTTAAGGACTCACTCCTTGACAATAACACATTAGCACCATTTCATTGAGCTATCCACCTCTACATTGAGTGGATGTTCTTGGAGTTCTTTCACCATCATTCTCATTTTCTTATTGTAAGGAGAGCAAGTTTGTGAGGGCCTCAAGAGCCTTCCATTGGAGAAAGAAGGGACTCATAGTCCCCTTTCTTCATTGTGCTTTGTTTTCATCAATTGATCAGCCTAAAAACATTGGTGATATCGGTTTTTTTGTGTTTGTTATTTCTTTATCCATATGCTCATAGTTTTAGTTTGTTTTAATTTAATTCTTGTTTATAGTTTTGTTGTTCTTTTTCTAACCCCTTCCTCTACAGCTGTCATGCTCAGCAAGACCCAACTGGGCATGTAAGCACCCTTTATTTTCTCACCAAGTGACGAATTGGGTGCAAACAGATTGGCGACTCCACAGATTGGCGACTCCATACATGCCCACATGTCACAAAAGTAGGATAGTGGTTGGAATTTTGCTTTCTTAGATCATAAAACTAGGAGAGTTTAAAGGTTTGTAACGGGCCCACACATGCCCATACGTTCAATCTAGGATAGTTTCATGCTTTTTCTAGATTAACTCACACATAGGGAGTTAAAGGATAGTAACGGACCACATGTCCACATGTCCACTCAATTCCTCCCTCATTTGGGTTTATTTTGCTTTCCTTTTACTTTGTTTAACTTGCAGGTGCACAAACCGGCCTCTGTCGACCTGCTAACCAGTCAATTCAAGGGAGAATTGAGAGAAATCCATCCAGATTTTCTCTCTCGATCGTTTGTCATAGTCACACGGGTATTCCATCCCACAGACGCACATCGTGCGCGCATGCACCTGAACAACAGTCTTCCTATGCGCACATGCACTTTCTGTCTCAATTCGGATAGCACGCCTGCGCTCTGTGCGCCTGTGTATGCACTAGGGGTCGCACATTTGATCTAAATTTCACATTGTAAGGTCTTGGATGTGGGGAAAGTCATTTTCCTTCTTAAGAATGATGTTATGCATGCTCTAAATACTGCACCACTTAGACCCCTCAACTTATAAAGGGGATAGTCAAACAAATATAGGCACTTAGGTGGATAAAAATCAATTTCCCTTATTTGCTTTTTTCCACGTGGATGGCTTGCTTTGATTTACAATCTAAGGGGAACATCAATTTTAATCACATCTAATTCACATTTGGGACTAGAAATTGAAGTAACAATCCTTGAGTATGCTCTTCTCTTGCGCTTTTAAGCGATCTTGAGAACCAAAAAAATATTGCGAAAACAATGTCATCTCCCTTAAACAAAATTTCAAACCTTTAGGAGAGGACAAAGGCCCTTTTGGTACCCCTCTTAGTTTCACTTTTCAAAAACATATCTTAAATTTGTAACGGGCCCATACATGCCCACATGTCACAAAAGTAGGATAGTGGTTGGAATTTTGCTTTCTTAGATCAAAAAACTAGGAGAGTTTAAAGGTTTGTAACGGGCCCACACATGCCCACACGTTCAATCTAGGATAGTTTCATGCTTTTTCTAGATTAACTCACACATAGGGAGTTAAGGGATAGTAACGGACCACATGTCCACATGCTAGTTTCCTAGGGATTTTAAAATTCCACAAGGTTGTACCAATGACATCTAGCTAATTAGGTAATCACACTCTTGTAAAGGACCAAGCGATGTCCACATGCAGCAAGGTGACATCTAATTAACTAAAACTTGGTACACTTTCACTCACAAACAAAAGTCACTTTTTCACTCACGTAGCCTCTTCTCGAAACGTGGAGGTCTAAGTAGGTTTCCTCCAAAGGGATTCCGAAAAAACCCCATCTTTTCTTGACAGGACTATCCACTCCCACTTTTAATCAAACAAGGTTGGTTTTCACCCCCAGCCTCACAAAACAACTTCATCTAAAAACTTTCTAAAAAATCACTAAGTTTTCCTCCACAGGAGGTGCCAAAAGAAGTTTTTAGTCTAGGTAGGATTTCGGGGATAGGCATCCAAATAACTCCCC
>ML785473.1:729336-783581 GCA_009831015.1 Picea engelmannii
TGCGAACTATCTTTTAAACTATGCTTTCTGGAAACTGACAAGTGTAACCTTTCTCATGAAAATGTTCTTAATAAAGAGTTTGATTTTCTATTATCATGACACTATCATGACATCATCCCGATGACCAAAAATGTGGATAACACTTGCTGAGAGAACCAACTCTCTAGTTTCTCTAGCACCAACTAGAAGGAAGCACCAACTCCCTGGTTTCTCTAGAACCAACTACAGGGAAGCACCAACTCCCCAGTGTTCCAGCACCAACTGGATGGAAGCACCAACTTCCAATCATAAAAGCACCAACCTATAAAACAGAGAATAGTAGTTCTCCCTTGCACCACCCTGCCACCCTGGTTTCTCTGACTCCAACCAGATGGAAGCTACAGCTCCTTTTGTTCAACCACCCACTTGAACCTCTGAGGAAAATAGTCCTCCCTAGCACCTCCATACCACCCTAAAATATAAATCTTTTCTATTATGACTTATTACAATGATATAAAGTTCTTTAATGGCTTACCGGTCTCATCACTGTTCTACTACATTGCGTTGCTCTGTCTACATCAGTGTCTTCTGCACACTCCTTGTGCTTTCTGTTCTTTTTCCTTTTATGCTCTTTGTGCCATGTCTCTTCAATGCACCATTCCCCTTCTGTTTCTTTCTACTGCTGAGCTCTCCTCCTTATTCACACCTCAATCCCTCATAACAACAGCAACCCTCATTTATTCTTTGTTATGCATACTTCTAGTCTCTGTCCTCCTTGTGCATGTTCTCTCGCCATGCTTCTGCATGCTCTCTCCATGTCAAGTGCTATGCCCGATCATCATCACAACTCTTCAGTTTCTCTGGCAGTTAGATCTATCTGTCAATTGCCTCTACGAACAGTCTTCATTCCACTAGCAGATTCCTTGAGATTCTTCACCTCCTTTGTCAATCACCCCGAAGTGTCTTCGAGACATCTGGCAGAAACCATCAGTGGTTTCTGGCAGTTACATTGTGACGTGCAACAGTAGCCCTCTGATTTGACTCAATTTCATCTGCACCGTTGGATGACTTTCATTAGTCTTGCATTCATTTCGACATTCCACTCTTCGACATTTTGGGATTTGTGTGATCAAGTGTCTCGACACTCCATGTCGCGATCCCCGAAATGGAGATTGGTTTCTCTAGCTCTTTCCTCTATCTCTCGTCGATGTGACCAATGGCTGTGACCATAGCCTTATTCAAAAACTGCATTTCGCAATTTCGCGTTTCGGCACTTTAGCATTTCGGTACTCATGTGGTGAAGTGTTTTGACACTTCAACTCCCGGTATCCGGAACTCCGAAATGGAGTCATATCAATGGTTTGGTACTCCAGCGTTTCTCATTTCGGCGAATCGGAATTTTGATATTCCTGTGGTAATGTTTCTTGACTCTCCATGTTGCGGTGCCCGAAACTTCGAAACGGAGCTTGTCTGTGACATTTCGTGACTTTGGGTTTCACAATTTCGGGACTCCTCTGATGAAGAGTCTTTACTCTTGACTCCTCCTAATCCCGGTATCTGAAACTCTAGTATGGAGTCTTTATCATTTCTCGACTTCGGGTTTCGTGACTTCATGACTCCTTATGATGAGAGTATTTTTCATTTCCATATCCCAGTATCCGAAATCCTGGTATCCAGTACTCCAAGAGATGCGCCTATTTCAGGTTTTCACATTTCGGCACTTCGGGACTCCTGATGATGTGAGTCTCTAACATCTCCATCTCCCGGTAACCGAAATCCTGGTATCCAACACTCCAAGCGATGTGCTTGTTTTGGGTTTTCACATTTCAGCACTTTGGGAATCCTGATGATGTGAGTCTCTGACATCTCCATCTCCCAGTAACTGAAATCCTGGTATCCAAGACTCTGAGTGATGTGCCTTTTTTTGGGTTTTGGGATTTCGCATTTCCGCACTTTGGGACTCCTGATGACGAGAGTCCATGACATCCCTATCTCCTGGTATCCAAAACTCTGGTAGCTGAAACTTCAAGCGATGCGCCTATTTCACGATTTTAGGGTTTCACATTTCGCCACTTCGAGACTCTTGTGTTGGAGAGTCTCGACTCTTGACTTCTCTGTCTCTCGGTAATCGAAACTCCAAAATGGATTCTTTGTTGAGGTGATTTTTCGAGGTTTCTCATTTCACCTTGCTCGTTAAAGAGCGTGTAAGTTATCTTGGATCCAACATCGGTTAGAGCTTGGGCTCATATCTGACGTTCATCAGGAAATATTCAATGAGATACATCATTGCATACTCTGATCTTGTCGAGCTTTCTCTGCAGTGTCTTCCCAAAAGACTTCTGGTGCCCGCCTGGCACATCCTTCCTATACTCAAGCCATCATCATTGTTGTACTTGCCATCAATGACAAGCATACACTGCCTGTAAAACATGCCAACAATCTCCCCCTTTGGAATTGATGGAAACAAATCCACCCAGACCTGTTCTTTTCTCCCCCTTTGACATCAATGTCAAAGAAAGCACACTCCCCCTGAGCTATTACAGTATTTTTAGGAGGTATCAGATATGAAATCAATATAAGACTCCCCCTAACAGGATGGACTCTCTTAGGTGTAAAACGGGATGACACCCAGCTTCTGTCGGAGATATTCAAAAGGGATCTTAGTTAGGGGTTTAGTAAAGATGTCTGCTATTTGTTCTGTGGTTGCAATGTACTAAACTTGAACAAATTGATTGGTGACTTGCTCTCTCAGAAAATGGTATTTTATGGGAATATGCTTGGTCTTGGAGTGGAATACATGATTCTTAGACACACTGATGGCACTAGTGTTATCACAATGAATTGGGATCGGTGCAGCATATTTTACCTCCAAGTCTACAAGTGTTTGAATCATCCATAATACCTGAGTGCAACAGGTAGCAGCAGCAATGTACTATGCCTCTGTGGTTGATAAAGAAATGGAACCTTGCTTTTTACTAAGCCATGCTACTAATGAGTCACCTAGGAAGAATGCTCCTCCACTAGTGTTTTTTCTCTCATCAACACAGTTTGCTCAATATGCATCTGAATAAACAGTTAACTGAAAATTCTGATTTCTGGCATACCACAGATCATAAGTCATTGTTTCTTTCAAATACCTGAATATCATTTTGACAGCTTGCAAATTACTCTATTTAGGTGCAGAATGAAATCTTCCTACCATTCCAACAGCATGCATTATATCTGGGCGGGATGTTGTGATGTACAGCAGGCTGCCTATCATTGACCTTTATGATCTTTGATCAACATCAGGTGAGTCATCATTCTTTCTTAATTTGCATCCAGTAACCATAGGTGTACCCACAAGTTTGGAGTCTTCCATTTGAAATCTTTTCAACATTTCTCTTAGATATGTTTCTTGAGAAATGAACATCCCTTCAAACCTTTGTGTAATTTACAGACCAAGAAAAAATGACAGTTCTCCTATCATGGACATTTCAAACTCAAATTCCATGGCAGAAGCAAACCATTGTACCAATGGATCCTTATTACATCTGAAGATGGTGTCATCTACATAGAACAATACGATGAGAAAATTATTATCCTTTGTTTTAATATATAGATTGTTTTCAGTTGTTCCTCTCTTGAACCCTTTGTCTTTGAGACACGTATGCAGTCTGTGATACCAGGCTCGAGGGGCTTGTTTTAACCCATATAAAGATTTCTTCAGCTTACATACTAAGTCAGGGTTATCAAATAGTTTGAAACCCTCTGGTTGTTCCATATAGACTTCTTCACTTAAATCTCCACTTAGAAAAGATGACTTGACATCCATTTGATAGACTTTAAACCTTTTATGACAAGCATAGGAAAGAAACATTATGATAACTTCTAATCTTGCTATGAGCACAAATATTTCATCAAAATCTAGTCCTTCTATCTGAGCATATCATTCATAGAATAACCCTTCTTTGTTCCTGACAACTTGTCCTTGCTCATTCAACTTATTCTTAAAGATCCATTTGGAGCCAATGACATTTTTATCTTCAGGTCTATGAATCATCTCCCACGTATTGTTTTTCTCAATCTAATCAAGTTCATCATTCATTGCTTTAACCCAGTGGTCATCTTTGTTGTCTTCATTAAAATTCTTGGGTTCCATCATGGATATGAAGGCTATATGAGATTGTTCGGTGTTTTTGATTAGCTTTCTCCTGGTTTGTACACCTTTGTCTTTTTCTCCAATTATCTGACTTGCAGGATGATTCTTTTGAAGGATTTTGGAGGAGGAATTTGAAGTTGATTGTTGATTTGAGTCTAACTGAGTGTCTAATTCTTCATCTGATTCAGAGTCTTCATTTTTTTATTCTTGGACCTGTTCATCTTCAGCTTTAGTTGTGTCTTCTGTAGAAGACTCATTACTATACATCTCTCTTGTTGGGATTCCTTCATCAACTTTTACATCAATACAGTCAACCATTTTATGCAACCTCTTATTATAGCATCTATATCATTTACTATTTGTAGCATACCCTAAGAAGATACCTTCATTAGACCTGTCATCATATTTGTCAAGGTTCTCGTCATTATTCTTTATGTAGCATTTACTCCCAAAGACTTTGAAGTGTTTAATTGAAGCAGGTCTCCCAAACCACAGTTCATAAGGTGTCTTGTCACTTTGTGGTCTGAGGTGAGCTTTGCTAAGAACATGGACCGATGTGTGTATTTCTTCTACCCAGTAGGTTTGGCCAATGTTCTTTTCATTCATCATTGACCTGGACATTTCCTGCATTGTTCCGGTTTGCCTCTCAACAACTCCATTTTGTTGTGGAGTTCTTGGGACTATGTATTCTCTCTTGATCCCATGCTCATCATAGAATTCCTTGAAGTCTCTTGACATAAACTCTCCTCCCCGGTCTGATCTTACTACCTTTAACCTCTTGCCTATTTGAGTCTCAGTTAAAGCCTTAAATATTTTAAACTTCTCAAATGATTCATCCTTTTCCTTGAAAAAGGCAACCCAAGTAAGTCTGGAGTAATCATCGATAATCAGCATGAAGTAGTTTTCTTTCCCTGTGCCTTCCTATCTTGATGGTCCACATAAATCCATATGAACTAGTTGAAGTGGTTTCTCCATTGAAGTAAATCTCTTGGACTTAAACTGTGTCATGTTTTTCTTCCCTACTTGACAAGGTTTACACATTGAATCTTGGGGCTTTGATATTCTCGGAAGATCTTTTACTGCCTCGAGTTTTTTGAGTTTGATTAAGTGGTCAAATTTTAGATGTCCAAGTCTCCTATGCCATAACCATCTTTCATCATGTCTACTTAGATGACATTCTTCTCTATTTTCTTTCAGCACATATACATTATTTTTTGTCCTTATGCCTTTGGCCACCACTTGTCCTGAGGTTACAGATTTTGTCTTGTAGTCCTTGGACGTGAACACCACTTCACATCCTCTATCACACATTTGACTTACACTGAGTAGATTATGTTTCAGCCCATATACAAGTAGAACATCTTAGGATTTTCCTTTTCCATTACTCAAGCTCACCATCCCTTTGCCCTTTATTTTCCCTGGAGCATCATTTCCAAAGGTTATGTTTCCTGATTTGCTTTCACTTAGAGATAGAAAATTTCCCTTGTCTCCCGTCATGTGTTTGGAGCATCCATTGTCTATATACCAAGGGTTCGTTTTTCTTTGAGTGGACAATACTAATCCACACTTGTCACTTTCCTTCTTCTTCCAAAACTTGACATTTTCAGCAGGGGATTTCGAATCTAGTTCATAGTTCCTTAACCGACAGTCAATAGATTTATGTCCAAAGTTATGACAGGTGTAGCATTCAATCTCATTATTCAATAGGTCAAACTTATTGTTGCAGTGTTGTCTACTCATTGACTATTGATTATTTATTTGCCTCCTTAGTTGCATGTCCCTAGACTTAATTTGGCAATTTGCAGTCTGTGAAGGATTGTTACTTGGTTGTATCATTCTTTGTTGTGGGAAGTATTTATTCCCTTGAAATATTAATTGCTCATGTCTAAGTCTGAAGGAACAATTTACAGCTTTGTGACCAAAATTAGAACAGTAGAAACAATAACCATAGAAAAATTATTTGTACCTAGGAAATGGTTGTCTTCTTTGAGCAAATCGATTTCTTCCATGTTGATGACGTCTTTCAGCAGTGAGCGCATTATTTCTTTGTTCTACAGATTCAGTCCTGGCATCTTTTTCCTTACTCGTCCTGGGCAGTCGATTGTCTTCCTTTGTTTATGCAGGTTCGTTGTTGTTATTGGTTGTACATTTGACAAACTTGATGGGTTCTTCGTTTCTTGGCTTGCCACTACTTGATCCCTCTTCATAACCCAAACCAGTTTTTATCTTTGGATTCCTTTGTTGATTCAGGATGGTGGCTAATCCTTTTGAGGCTTTGATACTTGACAGATTTTGATTATACAAGGCTTGAAACTTCTCCATCTCTTTCCTAGTTTTTACTACTTCTTATTCTAATGCTTCACAACTTGCCTTCTTTTCTGATAACTGTCGTTTCAAAATGTCTTCGATTTTCTTTGCCCCTTCTAATTCTACTTTTAGTAGGACAAGGTCTTCTTCTAGTTTTTTACTGTCTTTCTCGAACTGTATCAGCAATTGTCTTTTCTTTTTGTTCTTGATTCTTATTCTGTCAATATCTTCTAGTGCACTGATCAGTTCTCCTTCCATGTCAACCACAGCTTCTTCTTCATTGACATCACTCCCTGTGTTGTTATTATCATAATCCTCTTTGGCCATAAGCATGAAGTCATTTAGTGTATCTTCAATAGAGGAGTCATTGTCTTCATCATCTGAAGAATCATCATCATTGTTTACTCAAAGACTTTTCTTCTTAAAGTTATTCTCTTTAAAGAAATTTATGTGTTTTCACTTCTCCTCATCATCACATGTATGATCCTTTCCTTTGTGGTGACATTTATTTGCAAAATGACCTATCCTACCACAGTTGAAATATTTGAAAGGTAGTTTACCTTTGTATTTTCTTGATCCCTTCTTCAGTCTCTTCACAAATTTTGCTTCAATTTCATCGGGCTCAGAATCCTCATTCTTGTATGCTTTAAATGATGCTTCTCTAGAGATGGGTTTATCTTTAACTATTCTCATTTCATATGCA
Source organism: Picea engelmannii (assembly GCA_009831015.1). NCBI lineage: Eukaryota > Viridiplantae > Streptophyta > Pinopsida > Pinales > Pinaceae > Picea > Picea engelmannii. Next base: position 736,467 of record ML785473.1, read on the forward strand.
GTCAATGTTCCTAGAAGTTGATCAAACTCCAAGGTTTTTAGATCATTAAGTTCTTCTATAGCAGATACCTTTGGGTTGAACCTATCTGGGAGAGATCTCAAGATTTTATGAACTAAAGAAGGTTCCTCAATTTTTTCACCAAGTGCTTTCATTGCATTTACCATTTCTTCTACTCTCATAAAGTATTTTCCAATAGTTTCATCTTCCTTCATCTTCAGTTATTCAAACTGTATTCTGTAGGTTTGAATCTTGGCATCCTTTACCTTTTCATTACCTTCATAACTGCTAATGAGTTTGTCCCACATTTCTTTGGCAGTTCCTAGGTGCATAACTTTTACGAATTCTTCTTCTGCAAGCCCACTCAAGATAGCATTCATAGCCTTAGCGTTGAAGCTAAATTCTAACTTGTCATCCTTATTATCTAGTACAACTAGCTTTACATAACCAGTGTCTACCACATCCCAGATGTCTGGACCTAAATCCATTATGTAGGTTCTCATTCTAACTTTCCAGAAGGCAAAGTTTGTTCCATTGAATAGAGGGGCCTTATTGGTTGAATTTCCTTCATGGCTTGACATGTTTAAGCTCTAGGATCTGCCCTTAGATAAAAGGGGCCGGCTCTTATACCAATTGTTGAGAAACTGAGAGGGGGGGGTGAATCAGTTGTTCTCGTGCTTAAACAATTATGCTTCTTTTTAATCTCTTTACTAGGCACTCAATGACAATCACAATAATGCAGGGAAATAAGTAATGGCACATTCAGCATCAGTCACATATATGAGATACACAGAGACAGATGTTTCCTAAGGAAACCCATAAAGGGTAAAAACCTCTTCTTCTTTATATGATAAGTATTATTTACATTCTTTACATTATCATACATATGAGCACCAACTCTCTAGTTTCTCTAGCACCAACTAGAAGGAAGCACCAACTCCCTTGTTTCTCTAGCACCAACTAGAGGGAAGCACCAACTCCTCGGTGTTCCAGCACCAACTAGATGGACGAACCAAATTCCAATCATACAAGCACCAACCTATAAAATAGAGAATAGTAGTTATCCCTTACACCACCCTGCCACCCTGGTTTCTCTGGCTCCAAATAGATGGAAGCTACAGCTCCTTTTGTTCAAGCACCCACTTGAACCTCTAAGGACAACAGTCCTCCCTAGCACCTCCATACCACCCTAAAATATAAATCTTTTCTATTATGACTTATTACAATGATATAAAGTTCTTTAATGGCTTACCGGTCTCATCACTATTCTACTACATTGTGTTGCTCTGTCTACATCAGTGTCTTCTGCACACTCCTTGTGATTTCTATTCTTTTTCCTTTTATGCTCTCTGTGCCATGTCTCTTCAATGCACCATTCCCCTTCTGTTTCTTTCTACTGCTGATCTCTCCTCCTTATTCACACCTCAATCCCTCATAACAACATCAACCCTCATCTCTTCTTTGTTCTTCATACTTATAGTCTTTGTCCTCCTTATGCATGCTCTCTTGCCATGCTTCTGCATGCTCTCTCCATGTCAAGTTCTCTTCCTTATCATCATCACAACTCTTCAGTTTCTCTAGTAGTTAGATCTATCTGTCAATTGCCTCTACAAACAGTCTTCATTCCACTGGCAGATTCCTTGAGATTCTTCACCTCCTCTGCCAATCACCCCAAAGTGTCTTTGAGTCCTCTGGAAGAAACCATCAATGGTTTCTAGCAGTTACATTGTGACGTGCAACAGTAGCCCTCCGATTTGACTCAATTTCATCTGCACCGTTGGATGACTTTCATTAGTCTTGCATTCATTTCGGCATTCCACTCTTCGGCATTTCAGGATTTGTGAGATCAAGTGTCTCAACACTCCATGTCGCGATCCCCAAAATGGAGCTTGGTTTCTCTAGCTATTTCCTCTATCTCTCGTCGATGTGACCAATGGCTGTGACCATAGCCTTATTCAAAAACTGCATTTCTCAATTTCACGTTTCGGCACTTCGACATTTCTGTACTCCTTTTGTGAAGTGTTTCGAGACTTCAACTCCCGGTATCCAGAACTCTGAAATGGAGTCAGATCAACGGTTCGGCACTCCAACATTTCTCATTTCAGTGAATCAGCATTTCAGTGTTCTTGTGGTAAAGTTTCTTGAATCGCCATGTCGCGGAGCCAGAAACTCTGAAATGGAGCTTGTCTGTGACATTTCATGACTTCGGGTTTCGTGATTTCAGGATTCCTCTGATGAAGAGTCTTTACTCTTGACTCCTCCTACTCTCGGTATCCAAAAATCCGATATGGAGTCTTTATCATTTCTCGACTTCGAGTTTCGTGACTTCGGGACTCCTTATGATGAGAATCTTTGTCATTTCCATCTCTCGGTATCCGAAATCCAGGTATCCAGTACTCCAAGGGATGCGCCTGTTTCAATTTTTCGCATTTCATCACTTCGAGACTCCTGATGATGTGAGTCTCTAACATCTCCATCTCCCGGTAACCGAAATCCTGGTATCCAACACTCCAAGCGATGCGCTTGTTTCGATTTTTCGCATTTCGGCACTTTGGGAATCCTGATGATGTGAGTCTCTGACATCTCCATCTCCCGGTAACTAAAATCCTGGTATCCAACACTCCGAGTGATGTGCCTTTTTTTGGGTTTTTGGATTTCCCATTCCTGCACTTCGGGACTCCTGATGAAGAGAGTCTGTGACATCCCTATCTCCCGGTATCCAAAAATCTGGTAGCTGAAACTTCAAGCGATGCGCCTATTTCGTGATTTCGGGGTTTCACATTTCGCGACTTTGAGACTCCTGTGTTGGAGAGTCTCGACTCTTGACTTCTCCATCTCCTGGTAACCGAAACTCCGAAATGGAGTCTTTGTTGAGGTTATTTTTTGGGGTTTCGCATTTCACCTTGCTTGTTAAAGAGCATGTAAGTTCTCCTGGATCCAACACCGGTCGGACCTCGGAATCATATCCAACGTTCATCGGGAAATCTTCAATGAGATCCATCGTTGCATACTATGATCTTATCGATCTTTCTCTACAGCATTTTCCCAAAAGACTTCTGGTGCTCGCCTGGTGCATCCTTCCTGTACTCAAGCCATCATCGCTACTGTACTTGCCATCAATGACAAACATACACTACCTGTAAAACATGCCAACACATGGCAACATCAATGGCTTCCAATATTTCTAAAGAAAAGACAATGAAGGAGTTGATGGATGCATTGGCTAAACTGTATCTTAAACCCTCGGCGTCCAATAAGGTATTTCTAACAAAGATATTAATTAATATGAATATTTCAGAAGGTGGGTCTTATGTAGATCATTTAAATGAATTTAATATGGTTACTAATCAGATAAGTTCTATAAAAGTGGACTTTGATGATGAATTCAGGGCTCTTCTAATCTTGTGCTCATTGATAGAAATATGGAATGGCTTAGTCATGGCGATAAGTAACTATGTCTTTGGTTCAAACACTTTAAAATTTGATGATGTTGTTAGTGTTATCCTTAGCAATGAAATGTGATGGAAAAGCACAGGTGAGACATCAAGTAATGAGTTGACTATGGAGAACAGGAGAAGACAAAATTATAGAGAAAAGGGCTCAGGGAACCATGGGAATTCTAGGAAGGGTAGATCCAAATCTAGAATCGGAAAGATAGAGTGTTGGAATTGTGGGAAGAAAGGACATCTGAAGAAAGACTGTAGAGCTCCAAAGAAACAAAGAGATGGACAATAAGAGAAAAATTAAGAAGCAAATGTAACAGATGATGTGTTACAAGATGCTTTGATTCTTTTTGTAGACAATATTTTTTATTCTTGGGTAGTAGATTTAGGGGATTTATTTTATGCCACACCCCATAGGAAACATTTTCTAGATTATGTTCAAGGTGATTTTGGACAGGTTCATTTGGGTGATGATGAACCATGAAAAATTGTTGGAATGGGTAAGGTACAAATAAAGAAAAATAATGGAAACCAATGGTTATTGAAAGAGGTAAGACATGTACCAGATCTAAGGAAAAATCTAATTTCATCAAGGAAATTGGCAAGCGAAGGTTGTATATCTATATTTACAGATAAGGCATGGAAGGTCACCAAAGGATCATTGGTGATAGAAAAAGGAGAGAAGGTAGGTACATTGTATTTATGTACTAGTAATATTGATTCTTCTATCTCTATAGCTTCTACAAGAGTGGATACAAAACTGTGGCATCATAGGCTTGGACACATGAGTGAGAATGGAATGCAGATACTTCATAAAATAAATATGTTGCCAGATCTTAAACAAATTGATTTGGATTTCTATGAGCATTGTGTTTATGGAAAATAGAAGAGAGTCAGATTTCTCAGAGTTGGAAAAGAAAAGAAGAGTGAAAGTTTAGAGCTTATGCATACAGATGTATGGGGACTAGCTTAGGTATCATCTTTTGGTGGATCTCATTACTATGTTACTTTTATTGATGATGCAACTACAAAAACTTGTGTTTATTGCATTCGACAAAAATTGATGTTTTTGATACTTTTAAGAAATGGAAAGATTTGGTTGAGAATGAGACAAGAAAAAGGTTGAAGTGTCTCTTATCATACAATGGAGGTGAATATTGAAGCAGGGATTTTGATAATTACTGTTCATACCATGGGATTCATAGAGAGAAGACAGTTCCAAGAACACCACATGAAAATGGTGGGTCAGAAAGAATGAACAGGACAATCATGGAGTGTGCAAGGAGTATGAGATCGCATGTTAGGTTTCCCTTACAGTTATGGGAGGATGTTATAGATATTGTTGTTTACTTAATAAATAGAGGACCTTCAATCTCGTTGAATGGTGGAATTCCATACGAGGCATGGACATGTAAAAAGGTAAACTATTCTTTTTTGAAGACTGTCGGTTGTGAAACATTTTTCCATATTGATAAAGAAAATAGAACAAAGCTTGAGGCAAAATCCAAGAAGTGTACCTTTATTGGATACGGTGTTAATTATTTTGGTTTATCGCTTATGATATTATGAAAATCAAAAAATCATTAGGAGTAGAGATGTTGTTAAGCCCTAAATAGTGGCACATTACCCCTTAATTGGGGCATATTACATTAATATTGTTATTTTATTTAGTATTGTTATTTTATTTATGTCAACTTATTATCTAAAATTCTCTCTTTGTCAAGGTGTTGAGTACTTATTCTAAGGTTTTTTATGTTACTTTGATATTTGGTTCTTAACATTTGGAATCAGAGCTCAAGGTCTTGGGGTTTTCCTACTACATCTAAGACACCTTGGAATTTTCACTATAACTTGTTTTTTATGACATTTCATAAGGAAATCCTTAGAGGATATTTATTAGATGGATCAAGATACTTTGGGTACAAATTCCATCTCCTTAGGCCTTATAATTTTGGAGATATATCCTACGTAAGATAGGGTTCTGGAATCATATTGAATTTATTCATCGCATAATTTTCTCTATAAAAAATTTGATGTGATGTTTCAAACCTTGAAACTTAGAGAATATTTAGAGAAATTATCAAGGTATCCGTGATAAAAATTTCAGCTTCTGGGTCATCCTAATTTTGTAGATACACCTTGTGTAAGATAGGGTAGCTAACTAGTCATATTAACTAGTCTCAAACAAGTGTTTTGAGTAAAACAATGATCTCATATTCAATGAGTATCCAAATTAAGTGAGACCAGTTGCATTAGACAGTGGATAGTTTGTAGTATTTCTGGTGCAATTTTTAGAATCAAATATCATATATTGTGTTCTTATCACACTTTTCAAGTACGTTATCCTGGAAGGGACAAAAATCAGCAAGGTGTGGGGAAGTTACCATAACTTCCACTTGGCACATCAAATTTTGATCAGACCTATGGAATTGCAGAGAAGACATATCAGAGAACTACAGAAAAAAAAAAAAAAAATCAGACCTATAAGGGCCGGAATTTTGGAGATATAGAAGAAGAAATATCGTCTAGCAGAACCACCTCAAAATCAAGGTTTAAAAGTGATACTCGACCAACATGCCACCAAAAAAAGGGAAATTATACACCAAATAATCCTTTAGACAATCGTAATTGAACTCTTGATGAAGGTGAAGAAATGCGCAGGGGATATAAATGATTTACAAAAGAAGACAGTGACAAAAGATGAACTACAAGGGATGATGTATTCAATTGAAGCTAAGTTGGAGGAAATAATGGATACTAAGATGGATGGTTTAAAAAGGGATATCATGGAAGGATTGAAAAAATTCCTAATAGAGAAGCCACCTGAAAGTGAAAATTTATCCCATGAAATTCATGATGAGGACACGAGTAAGATGAATCAATACTAGAGAAACTCCAAATTTGGGTTGAAGACCAACCACTTTCCTAAGATCTATATGAGGAAGTTTGATGGCAAGGATCCAATCACATGGATACTTCAAATGGACCAGTTCTTTGATCTACATGGTGTGCCACACACACACAAAAGGTACGAATTGCCTCTTTATATTTAGAACCTAATCAATTTGTGTGGTATCGATGGCTTTGTTCTCACAAATCACTATCACTTGGACAATTTTCACAAAAGAAATGATAGCACACTATGAGGATACAAGGAGAAATACCTTTTTTATCCAATTGATAAATCTCAAGCAAAAGGGTTCAGTTGTGGAGCACATTGAGAACTTCCAAAGATTGAATGTAAAGGTAACGGATATTCCATATTAGCACCTGATTGATGTATTCATAGGAAATTTAAAGGATAAAATTCAACATAAGGTTCTCCTTTGGGAACCCAAATCATTGGAGAATGCGTTCAGGGTGGCGAGAAATGTTGAAAGTAAAAATATGGTTATGGCTACTAGAAGGACCACTCCTAACATCTATCGAGAGAATAATGTTCCTTCTTATAAAACACCTCAACCTACAAGGTTGACACCTCAATAATTGGAGGAAATAAAAGAAAAAGGTTTATTCTTTAATTGTGATAGCAAGTACAGTAAGGGACATAAGTGTGGTGAGAAGAAATTATTCTACATAGATTGTGAAGAGGAAGAAGAACAAGAACAAGAACCATCTTAATATGAAAGCGTAGAAGAGATTTATTCTGAAGAGTTCACTCCCACAATATCATGTAATGCATTGACTAGAATTAGCATTCTTCAAATCCTCAATATCAAAGGATATATCAAGAAGAAAAAGGTAATAGTCCTAATTGATTCTGGTAGTACTCATAATTTCATTCACTATAAATTAGCCAAAGCTCTAAGTTTCTTTATATATCTAGCACCAGAGTTTCAAGTAATGATTTCAAATGGAGGAACTATTAATTGCTAAGGAAAATGCCATAAGATCAATCTTACTTGGGGGAATATGTAATGAATAGTCCAATGATTTCTATACCCATGGGTGGTGTTGATCTCTTACTAGGAGTCCAATGGTTACAATAATTGGGAACAATGACTTTTAATTTTCAAGAACTTTTCATAAAATTTTCATTGGAAGGAAAGGAAAATGAGTTAAGGGGTATCACGGAGAAATCCAGTAAGGTGATAAACTCTAATGGCATGAAAAAAATATTGAAAAATGGGAATTGGGTGTAATTGTACAACTATGCTGACTAGATGTTCAAACATATAAGCCATTTATTCCCCTAGATCTCCAAGGAATCATTGATAAGCATTCCAAAGTATATGAATATATTCCTATAGTTCTTCCACCCACTCAAAATCATGATCATGTTATTCACCTAATTCCTAGGATTTTTCCTCCTAACATCAGGCCTTAAAGATACCCTTATGCCCAGAAGAGTGAAATTGAGCGTATGGTTGAAGAAATGTTAGAGGATGGCATTATTAGACCTAGCCAAAGTTCTTACTCTACACTGGTGGTAATGATACTCAAGAAAGAGGGCTCATGGTGTATGTGTCTGGATTATAGAGAGATCAACAAGATCAATATTAAAGATAAGTTTCTCATTCCCATCATTGATGGATTGTTAGATGAACTACATGGAGAAATCTACTTCACAAAGTTGGATCTTCATTCAGGGTATCATCATATTAGAATGAAGGAAGAAGATATCCCAAAAACAACATTCCAAACTCATGAAGGCCATTATGAATTTTTGGTCATGCCCTTTGGCCTTACAAATGCACCTTCCACATTCCAAGGGTTGATGAATTCCATTTTCAATCCCTTCCTTTGAAAAATTGTGTTAGTATTTTTTGATGATATATTAATCTATATCAATTCTTGGGAGGAGCATGTTTGACATGTTGACAAGGTGCTACAACTATTAAAGGAGCAACAACTATATTCCAAACCATCCAAATGTTTATTTGGGGTGAAGGAAATAGAGTATTTGGATCATATTGTATCTCATGAAGGTGTCGAGGTAGAACCTAACAATATTAAGTCCATGATAGACTCGTCGATTCCCAAAACATTGGATAATCTTAGAGGATTTTTGGGTTTGAAAGGTTACTACCGCAAGCTTGTTTGGAACTATGGAAGAATAGCAACATCTTTAAATGCATTAACTAAGAAGGATGCATTTTCATGGACTCCAGAGAAACTCAAGCTTTTGAACAACTTAAAGAGGCGATGTGCAAAGCTCATGTCTTGACCACACCAGACTTCACAAAAACCTTTATTGTGGAATCGGATGCCTTAGGAAATGGAATTGGTGTTGTTCTAATGCAAGAAGGAAGGCCTCTTGCTTTTGAAAGTCGACCACTCAAGGGAAAGAACTTACACAAACCCGTTTATGAGAAGGAAATGATGGCACTACTACATGCATTGAAGAAATGGTGCCCTTACCTAATAGGTAGGAAATTTAAGGTCCAAAAAGATCATGATAGTCTTAAATACTTCTTGGAACAAAGACTATCTTCAGAAGAACAACAAAAATGGGTGACCAAGATGTTGGGTTATGATTTTGAAATCATCTACAAAAAAGGGAAGCAAAATGTTGTGGCGGATGCACTCTCAAGAAAGGATGAAGATGTTGAGGACTTTCTCTGTGTTATCTCGATGTTCCAATAATTCTTGGATAATAGAAGCAAGGGATGAATGGAAGAATGATGAAAATGTGTGGAATCTCATTCAAAGGTTGCAGCAGGATTCCAATGCATCAGATACATTCACATGGAAAAATGATTCACTATGGTACAAATATCGATTATATTTATGTAAGAACTCCCAACTCAAACAATAGGTACTCATGGAATTGCACACCTCTCTGGTAGGAGGCCACTCGGGATATTTGAAAACCTACCATTGGGTCAAGAAGGAATTTTTTTTGGATGGCATTAAAACTCATGTTCAAAGGTTTGTGGAAGAAGGTTTGGTTTGCCCACAAAATAAGGTGGAAAAAAATAAGACCCCGGGTCTTTTACAACCATTAGCCATCCCAAGTTAGCGTTGGGAGGAGGTTTCCATGGATTTCATCATAGGGTTATCGAAGTCTAAAGGAAAGAGTGTCATCATGGTGATTGTTGATAGACTGACCCAGTATGCACACTTTTGTGCACTCTCTCATCCTTTCAAATTCAGTACAATTTCCACCGCATTCATGGAGACAGTTCAAAATCTACATGGAATCCCAAAGATTATTATAAGTGACAGAGATCCCATCTTCACTGGATCTCTGTCAAGATCCAGTGAATTATTTTTTTGTTTGGGTACTCAATTGGCTCATAGCTAATCTTATCATCCTCAATATTATGGGAAAACCAAGATAGTGAAAAAATGTCTGGAATGATACCTTCATTGCTTTGTCTCTGATAAAAAAACACAATGGTTGTTATCAGGCTAATTGTTAAGTGCAGACACAAATCAATCCCCCTAGCTTCACTACGAAACTAGAACAAAACAAGACAGTACACTACTCTTTCCTTAGCTTTCAATTATCAAATGAGAAATGGAACTAGAACATACCTATTAAATATTGAAGATCCAACTTCACCAATGCAATCCAAGCTCCATCGCGAGGCTTATGGAGAAATATCTGCAAATAAGCACAAGCCAATGAAGACAAGGATAACAGAGTATTTGATATGAAACTATGCACATGATCAAGGAATTATACAATATGGACAAATAACATTCATATAGGAAAGAAAAGTATATATGTATTAAATAATGTGGAAATAAGATACAACCAGATGCCTTGATGTTGTCAGGTTCCTTCCAAAAGTTCCTTGCTTCCCACACACTTCTTGCTCCAAGGATTCTAAGATCATAGATCTGATAGCTACTCACAATCTATCTTGACAAATCAAAGCTCAAATCCACTCTAACCAAGATAACAATCTCAAGCCAAAAAAAACTAACTTTCTCCATGAGAGCTCCTCTCCTTTTATAATATGAAGAGGAAAAGGTGAGGAGGTTAGGATGATCCCACTAAATCATGAAAGTGAGTAAGATCCAAACCATTCGGAGGCCATCTCACCATAGAAGTTTCTCCTTCTAGAAACATCGAGAAGATGCTCATTTTTCCCACATACAATAATTTTGCACCCTAGCTATAGAGCAACCTATGGAAACTCTGCAACCTAGCTATAGAGAAAGGTGCGGAAATTAGGCATTTCCGCAACCTATGTATAGTGAAACCTGTAGAAATCCTTCTTAATAGGGTTTTTATAAAGAAAAATACAACTTCTTCTCTCAGGGAAAGTTCTTCTCCCTTCTTTCTTCAGGAATTCATTCCACTGACCCCTCTGAAGGAAACAGATAGGTTTACATCATTAACGGTCATAAGGGTGATGGAAATAATGTGTAACAGAGAGCCCCCCAAAGTATGAAGTTAGAACAGAGTGATAGCTAAAATACTTTGTCGAGTGTGTGTAGGGAACAAGGAACAGTCGGTCGGAAACCTGCCAACAAACAAGGAAATATAGTACAATAATATATCATCACTGAGGTAGGCATTCCCATACTCATAATACAAATGACTCAAACCATAAATGCCAAAATGAAAAGATTCATGTAAAGTAATATAGGTCATGGCCACCAAACATACACTCTGGATCCATTCCAATATGACTTAAATCTGAACATAGCCACCAAAAATACACTGTGGATCTATGTTTTAAAGACTCAAACTTGAACATAGCCATGAGACATACAATGTGGATCTATGTAACAGTACACTGAATATACTCCAACGCACCCTGAATCTGTCAGAAAATATCTAGGGTCTTCATCTCCACCACTCTATAGTATGAATCTAACCATGTGAATACATGTGTTGAAGTTGAACATGGTAGAAACCACTTGATTACCGGTCATTAGTGTATAACGTTACAAGTGCGAGGGAAATCACCATTAATGTCAATGACTCCCAAGGTACTCTAGTAAAATCCAACGAATGTGAATTAATGAGATGAAGTTGAACACTCGGCGGAATCTCTCGACCAGAGGTCAATAATGAAAACCCACTATTGAAAGCGAGGAAACCTGCCATTGAGGCTTGCAAGTTTCAAGGTACCAATTAGTTTCTAAGTCTAATTCTTATATAATGAGTTGAATTCGACCAAAAAACACTCGTCACAAGAGGGCCTTAATGTATCCCCCATCAATTACATGAAACGGGTAACAAGATTTGAAATAGATCATAGTAAGAAGTGATTTAGGATTGACTCGGGGATGGTCGATGCAATAGTAGGCTTAAAGACTGCAGAAATGGTCAAAGCAATAGAAGGCTTTCCGAGTTGAACTTCTCTTTGAACATATTGACAACACAACAACTGTCTTGGAACCACTGACTCAACAACATGTATCACAGACCAATTTGTAATCTTAGAAAGGAGTATGACTAGGAGACAAGCGGATTTTCCAACCTAGACACAAAGAAAGTGAAAGGGTGTCATGTTCAGAAGTGAATCTTCCATGGAATACAGGTTTAGATACATTTCTTTCCAAATTTTCCCCCCACCATCTCTTGCGAGTACCTCTTTATTTTTACACAAGCTTGTGAAGGATAACATATGCTTGAAATGTAAGCTCATCCTTCGGATGTGTCCCTCAAAGTATGTTTAACGAACCCTAAGAAGGAGTGGTTTGGTCCCATATGGGTCTTTCAATGTTTGTTTTAACAAGTCCAAAGAAAGAAAACTCGTGGGTTTTCATGTTTAGAGAGTCTAAAAAAACACTTAAAGAGAACTCTCTCAGTTCTTTTTTTGTAAGTTAGTCTAACGAGACCGAAAAAGAGATAACCTACTACTCATCAGACGTTTCTTCAAATACTTTTGCGAGCATGAAAAGAACAAGATCGCTTGGAAATATTTTCATGTTTAGAGAGTCTGAAAAGAGATTAAAGGGAACTCCAGGTGGTTCATTTTTCGTTTAACCTTTACGAGTCTGAAAAAGTGATAAAAGTATACTCGGTTACATTCTCATTGATTTACGAGCATGAGAAAGAAAAAAGACTAAGCTCGGTAACTTATTCTCATGTATTTATGAGCATGAGAAAGAACAAAGACTAAGGTTGGGATTGTTTTCATTTTTATGCAAGCTTTAAAACAAAACAAAACTATGCTTGGGATAGATTTTATTTTTACACAAGCTTAAATCTAGCCAAAACTATGCTTGGACCTTGTTTCATTTTTACACAAGCTTGAACTAGAAAAAACTATGCTTGAGGTAAGTGGTTTCATTTTTACACAAGATTGAACCATAGAAAAATATGCTTGGACTTCCCAATGCATAACACAGGGATGGTTGGTACTTAGCCCCCATCTTAAGAAACTAGTGGTTCAACTTTAGCACAAAGTCCAGAGGCTGTAAGCATTGCCCCCCAAGCTTCGGTTCATCCAACAACATAGGTGGATGAAATGAAGCTTCAAATACTATACCTAATGAATTACTTGACTCAAACAGAGAGGGGGAACAATCTGTTTCATTTTTTAACGAGCTTGACACAGAAACATGAACTATGCTCGCAACCTCTGTTTCATTTTTTAACGAGGTTTCCACAAAGACGCAAAAAATGTCCTCACAGTTGGTTTCATTTTTTAACGAGCTTGAAATTAGAAAATCATGCTCAACATATGCTTCTTGATAATGGCTTCCAAGAGGACAATGCTCTGGAAGGACACCATGTCAAGGGACAAAACTCGGTCATGGCTTCCAAGAGATCTTCATTTGACAAAAGAGACACACTTTGGAAGGAACATATGTCAAGGGTCGCGCAAGGGGTAAGGAGATCATTCTCTAAAATCCCTATCGAAGAAATCACCATGTCGACTACTGGATCTAACTCATTAGAAGCCGAAGTCATGGGAGACAACGCCATATAATTGACCTGTGGCAGGGGCGATACCGTCTGCATATAAGAACTATTTAGGGATTTCATTGAGTTGATGGTCAAGTCAGGGCCAAAAAATGAAAGTTGATCAATAGTTTCAATTCTTCCATCGTGAGGGAAAGATCTCACACAAAAAAGGGTGGACACAATAGCTTTCATGGCATATACATAATCTTGCCCAAGGAGTAAATCGAAATCCAAGGGGTCTTGGATGACCATGACATCAATAAAGACAGTTTTCCCCCCCAAAGTTACTGGAAACTAAGGAAGGATCCCTAAAGGGTGATTGGTTCTTTTGTTAAAATAAAACGAAGTCTACGTAACCAGCACAAGTTGAGGATAACCCAAATCTTGCCAAACAATAGAGGAAAAAATACTAACAAATGAACCTTCCTCTACTAGCATCTAAGGAATGTCCCGACCACAAACTTGTATTGTAATATTGAAAGGAATGTGAGAGGGAAGATGAGGTCCAGTTAGCACACCCCAATTAAAAAGGATGGCCTCATTACTCGGAGGGGGTTCTACGAGAGAAGGAGGAAATCCCCCTAGCATGGTAGATTATGTATCAATGAGAAAAATGTGGGCAGCATCAGGTTTACTCTCTAGCGGGAGAGTAGGATCGACTGATGATGAGAACAGATCAACCACTTGGGTTTCATTCTCTAAGGAGAGAATGGAGTCGACGGATGGAAAGGGATCGAACGATTGGGTTTCACTCTCTAACGAGAGAGTGGGATCGACCAAGGATGGGATCGGATCGACCACTTGGGTTGCACTGTCTAACGGGAGAGTGGGATCAACCGAGGATGGGATTGGATCGACCACTTTGTCAACTGGTTTGACTAAGGACGTGACCATATTGAGTACATGATCAACCGGATTGACCGACGAAGGGTCCGGATTGATCATTCCATCAACTACAGGTGGTTCGAGAGTAAGCTTGCGATAAGAAACTGGAAGTTGAGGATGAGAAACAATCATGTCTTCCAATAATTTCAAGGCTTCTTCCATACAAGGGCAAATATGAGTTAGATGACTCCCTTTTCATAATATACATGGGAACTTGGCTCTACTTTTCTTCTTCCCAACGGTATCTTGACTAGTTGATGGGAGGTCATCAACATGTTGTTCAAAGGTTCACGACATGGGTTGGCGAGGTTGTGTAGACCATTCTTCTATAACCTTGGATAGACCAGGGAAATCCTTAAGAATATGGATACCTTTACAAAGCCTGCAAGGGAAGGGTACTTGGGCTTATGGCTTGTTTGGATGATCTTGGCATCATCAACACTCCCAACACAATTAACAGTAACTGGTTTCTTTCCAACATGTCTGGCAGTGGTTGGAAGTTTGGACCCTTGTTTATTTTTCGTCTTCTTATTCTTATGTTTCTTCTTCTTCTTATCCACCGAGTTACTAGCTTTAGAGATTTCACTCGGTGAAGAAGATGAAAAGGAAGAAGACCTTGCAAGTAAAGAGGGCGAAGAAGATCTTACTGGTGAAGAAGGTGAAGGATCAACATGAGGTTGATGTTCTTGGGGGGAAGTGCTTACAAATGAATCACTAACTGCATTCAGGACTACCTGAGTGGAAAACAACCATACTGGTAATCCAATTGTGAGACCTGGAAGGCTCAAAGTAGCGATGTGAGGACCAATGTTTCTATAAGAAGGAAAAATAAAAGGTTCCCATGGAGCATAGGTTCCTTCATTGGTAATTATGGGAACTAATGCCATTAAAAACAAAAATCCAACCTAGAGTCCACTAGGGAAAACAAACAACACACTCTAAAAATATAGTAAGAAAGCGAGAAAACAAAACCTTCTCACAATGAGCACACTAGTTGGTGATGAAATCCAACATCGCGGGCACAAAGTAAGAAGGGGATGAGATAGAGAAGGTGGAAAACTACATTGATGACCAGCTTACAGACTTACACCTTGGTGCAAGCTCCCAGACATAATCATGGGTATACCCTCCAAGGAGCCCGAGTGAGTTTGGCCAACGTCGATTCCAGGTATCGTGAAGACTTGCCCCTCCACAGTCACCTTGTGTAAATACCCTAAAGAGATAGGTCATTAAGGTTACCAATTACTACAGTGATGCCTGGGGAAGCAATCGACAGTCTGATCCACGTGCAAAGGCAAGGTATCTAGCTCGAAATCAACTCGAAAGGCGTCCACTCATCATTGTTATTGTTGTTACTCAAAAGGAAAATGGCATGGAAAATATGGTGTTTTGACCGACTTGAAATTTATGCAAAGAGATGAAGATGCAATCTTTTCATTTTGATGAAAGCTATGCTACAAGAAGGAGAAAACATTTATCATTCCCATATGCACAATGTCCCAAAATTTTAAAACTCATCAATTTCTGCAAGTTGTAGACTAACACAGTGCAGAAATACCCGATTTTCGTAGGCTAGAGGACCAATACAATGCGGAAACGTCGCACTGTGTCAAAAAGGTAGGGTGTGGAAATCTTATATCGTTGCATTGTCCCTTGAAGCAGGGTGTGGAAATAAAAGTAAAAATGAAAAAATAAAAAGTAAGAAGGTTTTTCCAGTGTGGTTTAACAGTTAGACACTCAAGTTGGATCTCCCAGTGACTCAGAAAATAGAACCCAAACAATCAAAGCAAGAATTCAATACACACTAGAAAAACAATCTGATCCCCAGTGGAGTCGCCAATTTTTTTATCAGGCTAATTGTTAAGTGCAGACACAAATCAATCCCCCTAGCTTCACTACGAAACTAGAACAAAACAAGACAGTACACTACTCTTTCCTTAGCTTTCAATTATCAAATGAGAAATGAATCTAGAACATACCTTTTAAATATTGAAGATCCAACTTCGCCAATGTAATCCAAGCTCTGTCGCAAGGCTTACGAAGAAATATCTGCAAATAAGCATAAGCCAATGAAGACAAGAATAACAAAGTATTTGATATGAAACTATGTACGTGATCAAGGAATCATACAATATGGACAAATAACATTCATATAGGAAAGAAAAATATATATGTATTAAATAATGTGGAAGAAAGATACAATGAGATGCCTTGATGTTGTCAGGTTCCTTCCAACAGTTCCTTTCTTCCCACACACTTCTTGCTCCAAGGATTCTAAGACCATAGATCTGATAGCTACTCACAATCTATCTTGATAGAGCAAAGCTCAAATCCACTCTAACCAAGCTAACAATCTCAAGCCAAAAACAACTAACTTTATCCATGAGAACTCCTCTCCTTTTATAAGATGAAGAGTATAAGGTGAGGAGGTTATGATGATCCCACTAAATCATGAAAGAAAGTAAGATCCAAACCATTCGGAGGCCACCTCACCATAGAAGATTCTCCTTCTAGAAACATTGAGAAGATGCTTGTTTTTCCCACGTACAGGAATTTCCGCACCCTAGCTATAGAGAAACATGCAAAAACTCCACAACCTAGCTATATATCAAGGTGTGGAAATTAGTTATTTATGCATCCTATGTATAGTGCAACCTGTAGAAATCCTCCTTAATAGGGTTTTTACAAAGGAAAATACAACTTCTTCTCTCAGGGAAATTTCTTCTCCCTTCTTTCTTCATGAATTCAAGCCACTGACCCATCTAAAGGCAACAGATAGGTTTACATCATTAACAGTCATAAGGGTGACGAAAATAATGTGTAACAATGGTTCAAGTGGTTACCCTTGATAGAATGGTGGTATAACAATTCCTTTCATACTGCAACAAAAATGACACCATTTATGGCACTCTATGGATATCACCCACCTTCCATCACTTATTCTCTAAAAGAAAAATATAAGGTTCAAGCAGTGGAAGATCACATCGAGCATCAACAAGAAGTTCTCCAACTCTTAAAGGACAGCCTGACCATGGCACAGAATCACTTAAAACTACAAGAAGATCAACATCGTAGTGAAAGAAGATTTGAAGTAGGGGATTGGGTATTTTTAAGACTACACCATACAAACAGATGTCCCTCAAGCAAGCTAAGAAGGATAATAAATTATCACCAAAGTACTATGGCCCTTATAAGGTGTTGCAAAATATTGGTACTATGGCATACAAATTGGAGTTGCATGCATCTTCGCGATTACACCCAGTTTTCCATGTTTCGTGCTTAAAGAAGGTTATAGGTGACAAGATCACAGTTCAAACTATATTTCCATAACTTAACGAGGAAGGAAAAATCATATTGGAGCCTGAAGCTATCATTGACACAAGAATTCGCCAGGTGAGAAATAGATACATTTTAGATTATCTCATAAAGTGGAGGAAACTACCTATCAAAGATTCCACTTGGGAAGATGAGTCTTTTATATAGAAGCATCCAGAATTACTCAAGTGTTGCGGACAACACTTGTCTGAAGGGGAGGGCCATGTTAAGCCCTAAATAGTGGCACATTACCCCTTAATTGGGGCATATTACATTAGTAATCTTATTTTATCTATGTCAACTTGGGTCCATTAGTTGTAATTGTACCTTTTAGTCTTTTATATATACCAAGAAGAACTTTTTATTTGGAATCATCTTGTATTTGTAAATTTATGTGGTGTATAAGGAGGTTTCCCCCTTGAAGAGGATTATTATCTAAAATTCTCTCCTTGTCAAGACATTGAGTACTTATTCTGAGGTTTTTTATGCTATTTTGATATTTGGTTCTTAACAGATGTCATATTCAATGAGAAGGTCATGTACAAAGATCAGTTGCAGGGAAAGAAACAGGAAAAAGAAAAACCAAAATACACAATGCTTGATGAGATCACTGAAAAAGAAATTCCAAAGGTACCAGAAAATCGCAACAAGAGCAACAGGTACCTCAAACTCCTGCAAGTGTTGTTAGAAGATCTACCAGGTTAAGTAGACCCCCTGAACAATACTCTCCTTCATTGTATTATTTATTGTTGACTGATTCTGGTGAACCATAATGTTATGAAGAGGCAATGTAGGTAGACTCTAAAAATAAGTGGGATCAAGGCATGAAAGAGGAAATGGATTCCCTGGTAAATAACCAAACTTGGGACTTGGTTCAATTTCCTGCAAGAAAAAGAGAATTACAGAATAAATGAGCTTACAAGTTGAAGAAAGAAGATGGAGGCAAAAAGTGGTACAAGGCTAGACTTGCTGTAAAGGGGTTTGCATAAAAGAAAGGTATAGATTTTGATGAAATATTTTCTCCTGTTGTTAAAATGACTTCTAGGACTATTTTAAGTCTTGTGGAAGTAGAATATTTACATCTTGAACAATTAGATTTAAAAATATTTTTTCTCCATGGGGATTTGGAGGAAGAGATTTATATGCAGAAGCCACATGGGTATGAGGTAAAAGGGAAGGAAAATTTGGTATGCATGTTGAAGAAGAGCTTGTATGGATTAAAGAAATCTCCAAGGCAGTGGTATTTGAAATTTGACAGGTTTATGAAAGAACAAGGTTATAGTAGATGTCATTCTGATCACTGTGTTTATTTTAAATAGAAAATGGAAGCTATATTATCTTGTTATTGTATGTAGATGACATACTTGTTGCAGGGAGTAACATGAAGGATATAAATGTTCTCAAGAAGAAATTAGCTAATTCATTTGCGATGAAGGATTTGGGTGCTGCAAAGAAAATCATTGGTATTATAATAACAAGAGACGGGAAAAATTGCAAATTGACATTGTCTCGGGGTGAGTACATAGAGAAGGCATTGGAGAGGTTTAGAATGCAGAATGAAAAACCAATCAGTACACCTTTGGCCAGCCATTTAAAATTAACTAAGGAAATGTATCCCAAGACATAGGAAGAGATAGAATACATGTCCATGGTCCCTTATTCATCAACAGTTAGCATCTTGATGTATGTGATGGTTTTCACAAGACCAGATATTGCACATGCAGTGGGAGTTGTGAGAATGTATATGAACAATCCAGGTAAAGAACATTGGGAGGTAGTAAAGTGGATTCCAAGGTATTTGAGAGGTACTTCTACTCATGCATTATGTTTTGTAGGTTCAAACATTATTCTATAGGGATATGTTGATTCAGATATGGCAGGTGATAAAGATAGTGGGAGGAGCACCATAGGGTGTTAACACTAGAAGTCACCTCTGGATTGCAGCAGAGGTAAGCCTAGTACCCATAATTTTGTATGTCACAATGAATAAATTTAAGGGTGGTCTAATGGACGTAGACTCAGGATAATATCACTTTAACTCATAAAACTGGACTGGCATGCGCAAGAAAATGAGGTCTCGATCTAACTTCAATCAGTAAGTTGCAATAAGGGTGAGTAGGGGGAAGAACCTAAGAAGAGTGAAGAGGTCTTCTATGGACATCAGGTCTTCCAGTAGCCTAAAGAGGAAAAACTCAGAAGACAAGATCCTCTTGATTCAGAGTTTTGAGAAACTGAATGAAATTGTCACTGAACTAAGGTCAAACATACATCATAATTTAACAACGATAACCCGACTGGAGCATCCATGCCTGAGTCATTCAGCGTTGGGGGGAACACAAGACAAGGACTGATTAAAACTGGTGGTGATGTCCCTGTGATCAAACCTACATCACAAAAACATAACTAGCCTCGATTGGGTCCTCCATGCACGAGTGTTCCAACACAGTTGTTTACAGAGATATGAAAAGAAGTTGACTTTCATTAAACAAGAAGTCTCAAATACAGATACATAACCAGAAAACCAAAGGCTTTACTAAAACTTTACAATCGATATCTGAGCTCAACCATTGACCCTAAAAAAATATGAAGAAGACTCCTATATACTCAGAGCCAAAACACAGAAGTGTGCTCAAGTGGCTGCATTGAAGGCATTACGTCTGCATGCTTCCTGACAGACTGTGCATGCAATCTCTGGTCAGACGCAATCACATTTCAAAATGGACCTGTAGGTGAGATAACTAAATAATATTCCTTCCTCGGGCTTTCCATTTATGGTGGAAACGATGTTCAACTGCCACCACCTAACCTCAATAATTGCTTCATCGGGATCGGGGGAGGCCCAAGTCTAGTCTGCACCTGTAGGATGTGACAGCCTTCACATGCTGTCGTCTATATCTGAGTCAGATGCTTGCGGGGAGGTTTGACAGCAGATGTGGTTGTTGATGAAGTGATGGTGCTCTCGTTGTGGAATATCGGATGGGAGGTGGCTAGGTGGTCGACCGTGAATGGGAAAGATAAGACTAAGGATAGTGCGGGGGCCACACAAGAAAGAGTTGAGGTGTAAAGGGACAGAGGTGATGTGGAGCGAGGTAGAACAGGTCGCGAGAGATGAGAAGGGGAGAAGCGGTAGGTGGGACAGTGAGTGGAGCACAGGTGGTGAGAGATGGAGTGGGGAACAACTGTCGGTGGGACAAAGCAGCCACTTGTCGACCTGGGATAGGGCGCTATATGCACATGCACATATCGGGGCCACGAAAAGAGGTTTGATTCTTCTCTGCTTTTGGGCCTGATGTGTGTCTCTGGCTGACATGTTGTACCTTCACAAAACCACGGTTTCTTCCCCGACCTGCTCTACAGTTTTTAATTACCGTGCACGTTGAGGCCCTGATATGGCCAACGACTGTCGATCTGGGGTGCGCAAATCTCAGTCACCCATTTTTGCGTGCATCTTATCACGGCATGCCAAACAGTCACATCGACCCCAATGGACTTAGGATAAGATCCTATTAGTGGGTTTTTATCCCCTTTCTTCTCCCCTTGTCACCTAGAGGCCAAAACCACAAAAAATCCCCCCTATAGAAACATGTGATAACATTAGGCTCCATCAGGGATAGAGTCCTCCCTGTGAGGCTCTAATATCTTCTTTACAGCTCCAGTCACCTTCTATTGGGTTGTGGAGTCTCCTATAAAACTGGAAACGAAAAATGAAAAACAATACTTACAAAGACACGGGAGACACTTATGGCTCAAATAAAGAATCTCTTCAGAAAATGCCCATTTACAGGGCCACCAAAAACATCATCACCCTCCAAATTCTGCAACCTATAAGTGTTGTTTGGAAACATTTCAGAAATCTTGAAGGGACCGATCCAAAGGGCTTCAAATTTTTTGTGTTTTCCTTTATCCTATCTCGATGCATCCCATTTAAGTACTAGATCTCCCAGATAGAAGTCCTCCCTTTTCGTCTTTTTGTCAAAGGCTTTCTTGATCTTTTGTTGACGTTCATGTGCTTTGTCCAGTAGTTGCTCTCTATTCTGTTGGACCTCTACCAGTTGTTGCACCCTCTTGATCATATCATCGGACTCTCCTTGATAATCCTGAAAAAACTTCGCCACAGGTAGGAAAAGCTAGGAAGGAAAAACTGCTTCAGTCCCATACACAAGTTGGAAAGGAGAAATAGCTAGGGACCTTTTTCTTGTCACTCTATCAGCCCACAGAGCAAATTTGAGCTTTGAATCCCATGCTTTCTTATTTTCCTCTAGTAGTCTTTTTATGATCTTTATAAGGCTCTTGTTAGAGGACTTAGCAAGTCCATTTCCCTAGGGATAGTAGGGGGTGGAATGGATCAATGAAATTCCAAAATGCTCACAGAATTTGACCAATGGCTCAGCCTTGAAGGATGCAGTGTTGTCAGTAATGATTTTTTTCAGACAACCAAACATTTCCATAATATATTCAAGAAAACCAATGATCACTTTGTGAGAAGCATTCCTTGTGGAAATGGATTCTATACATTTGGGGAAATAGTCTATTGCACTTAATATCCACCTGTTTTGGCCACTTGAAGCAGGATGATTTTCCCCAATGAAGTCTAGGCCCCATAGGATTCAATGGCAGAGACTTGAGCTACTGCTTCCCAGAGAATTTCTAACATTTGATGCAAGCTCTGACTTTTGCATAGACATTTTTGAATAGAGTAGGCCAGAAGTACCCATCCTTGATAATTTTATAGGTTGTGGTCCTCCAGAAATGATGTCCCCCACATAGGATGTCATGAAATTCGAGCATAATTTTTTGGGTTTCCTAGGGGTCTAGACATCTTAGAAGCACACCCAAAGGGTCTTTCCAATACAAGATCTGGTCAATAAGACAATACCTGACTTCCTTGAGCTTTAAATCTCTTGCCTTTCTTTTCCCAATTCCATCTGGAGGTCACAACTCTTGCAGAAATATTATGATATCTTTGTACCAGGTGCATTCTGCCAATGGAGGGTTGTCCTGAGGACTTTTATCAAACAACGCAGCTTGTTGATCTTCTGAGAAAGTGTTAATGAAGTTAACCCCAAGATATTTAAAATTAGATTCAGCCAACAGACTGGCTAAACCTTAGCCTTTAACTAGCTTGGTGGGTTTTATTTCTAGATCAAACTCAAGTATTTTGGCAATCCACTTGCTCCTTCTTCAATCTATGTCAGGTTGAATGAGAATGTACTTCACAGCAGTTGAAGGGACATATGCAATAACCCCATAATGAAGGACATAGATTCTAAAAGCCTTGAGGGCTTTTACCAATGCATAGGCTTGTTTCTCCATGATGTCATATTTCACCTCTGCATCTCTTAGTGCTCTGTTGAAAAATTAAATAGGCTGCTCCAACCCTTCAACATTGTTTTGCAATAGAATAGCTGCCACTATATCAAAAGAAGCAAAAGAAAAAATCAGAAAATCCTTGGAATAATCAGAGCTGATAAGCACAGGTGCCTCAGTCAACACCTTCTTGATTTGATTGAAGGATTCTCTGGACTCAACAGTCCATTTTACTTCAGTCCCCTTCCTGAGCATGGTTGTGATATGATTTACCAATTCAGCAAAATTTGAAACAAATCTCCTCAGAAAATTAATTTTGTCCAGGAAGGACTGAACCTCCTTCCTGGATCTAGGAAGTGATAAGGTTTGTATCGCCTATACCCTGCTTGAATCAATTCTGACCCCCTCAGTCGATACTACGTGTCCCAGTATTTTTCCCTCTTGCATGGCAAATAAGGACTTCTTAGGATTTAGGGAAAGACCAAACCTTATGAATTTCAGGAAGACCTTTCTTAGATGAAAGTAATGTTCTTTATCAGATCTGGAGAAGGTTTTTATGTCATCCAGATAGATGACCACAAATTTATCCCTTTCTCCAATGAAGGTGATGTCCATGGCTCGCTAGAAGGTCGCCCCTGCGTTCATCAAACCAAAGGTCATTTTGGCATACATGAATTTTCCCCAAGGAGTGGTGAAGGTTGTCTTCTCTCTATCTTCAAGAAAAACAGAGATCTAATTGTAGCCAGAAAATCCATCAATCATGGAAATCATAGATGCCCCTACCACTCTATGCAATATGTGTTCCATCTTTGGCAGCGGGTAATTATCCTTAAGTGAGCTCCTGTTCAGATTTTTGAAATCAACACCCAGTCTGATCTCTCCACTCTTTTTCCTCACTAGGACCAGATTGGCCACCTATTCAGAATATCTCAATGATTTGGGCATTCAATAGCTTCTTTACTTCCTTCTCCATAATAGGAAGCAACATAGGATTTATTTGTCTTAATTTCTTTCTAAAAGGTTTGGCTTCCTCCTTCAGTGGGATCTTGTGCTCAATGACAGTGGTGTCATATGTGTTGAGGTCTTCATAGGTCCAGGCAAACACATCAGCAAATTATTTTAATAGCTCATCATACTCGGCTTCCTACTCCCTTGACAGGCTGCTTGATAACTTGACAAACTTTGGATCCTCCTCTGTACCTATATTGCACACAATTACGTCAGTGTCCTCATTTGAGACTTTACCCTTCACTGCCACATCATTTCTGTCAAATAATATTTCCAAAGGAACTAGTCCCTTTGGGATGTAATTGTTGGGTAGTTGGACAATGTGATGATCAACAATTTTGTTCAAAAAAACATCAGCATTGGGATCTAAGCCAGAATCTAGATCTTGATCAATGTGTAATGTTGAAAACTCATCAACAGTCTCCAGGAATCATTTGATTTCAAGATCATCCTCAAACACTTTCCAATGCTTGACATTGTCCAGTATAGAGGGTCTATATTTTACTTCTACATCATACCTGAGCTTAGGTGGCTGAGGGATTTTGAAACTTCTTGCTGAGACAACCAAAGAATCATCCATGGTGTTTTCTTCTCTGCGGATAAATGAAATGTTAAAAGCTAAGAAAAAACTATCAATGAGGTCCCACGCTTCATTTCTGTAACTTCTGAGCCGAGAGTGTTTGGCTTGATAAGTGTTTCTGATCTGCTGGACAATCAACTCAGCATCTCCAAACATTGATAACTCTTCAATTCCCATGTCCTTTGCAACCCTCAAACCTAGAACAAGGGCTTCATATTCTTCCACATTATTGGTAGTTTCAAATTCTAACTTGTAGGACAGAGATATAGTTTCCTGAGCAGGGGAAGCAAGGACTACCCCAACACCAGCACCTTCTCTAGAAGAGGCTCCATCAAAGAACATTTTCCAAACAGAGGTAGTCGGAGGAGAATTCCCACAGGGAGTAATGGATTTTTTGATCTCAAGAGGGGGCTCAGGGGCATCAGCAAGCTGTAATAAGTTGGATCCCAAATCAGTGTCCATGGAAAAGATAGGATGATTGGTGGGGTATGATTCATCGCTGATAATTGAGGCCAACTGAGCTTCTTTGTACAGTCTTCTATGCTCCCCTCTAAAGAATGGAATGGTAGCATATGTGAGGTCCATCTGCAATGTTCCTCCAAGTCTTTTTTTCCAAGATCTTGACAAGAGCATGCCAAACTTGGGAGGAACATCCGCTACCACAATGTCCATGACCACACTTTTCATGGGTAGATGAAACAAGGTCACAACCAGATATTTCATGACCCAAAGACATTGCACCCTTCTCGAATCAAAAGAATACAAATTGTGATAAGCTTTAGTAATTTCTAATCTGAGTTCTTCCATGATAGTTTTGGGCATGATATTATGAGATTCCCATGAGTCCATCAAGTAGTTATGCAGCACCTTATCATGTATGTTCAGGGACATATAGAAGGGAGGGGATGAATCATCTCTATCTTCTATCAAGGGACCTAGAATGATTGTTGGCTTTTCATCTTGAAGGTTTACTGAGTATGTGGAACAAGATGAAGGCTCGGGTTGCAGCAATTTAGAGAGGGACCTTTTAAAATCTTCGTGATTGACCATATCTGAAATGGGTATAGGGATCCTAATTTTTTGAATTTCATGCTCAAAGCTAAAGGAGGAAGGGGGAATTCAGAATTTCTCTCACTTCGGGGACAGGACCTTTAGCTAGTGCCGAGGGATTCTGAGCTTTCTTTTCTTTGTTGTTGATTGTTTCATCTTTGGCAGGCTTATCTGCTCTGGAAGGTTGCTCAGGGATGTTAGAATTCTCTTCTTTCTTCTTTGACCTGAGGTTATATTTATGGGAACTGTTATGGGCCTTCTCCTCCTTACTCAACTCATTTATTTGGCTATCTATTAGGGACTCCTTGTACACAGATTGAGTCAAATAGGGAAATGGGGAGGTGTCTCCAAGGCAGTGGATCTCAGGATCAAGCTCTTCTTCCTCCCCTTCCTTATCATCCATGAGGTTATTTTGGAGAGGGGTTTGGATTTTCTGATCATCCCTATCTCTGCTCCTCTTTTCCCTTTGCATCATCTCAGGGGCGTTGTTAATCTACCTCCTGAAGTTGCCTCTACTTTCAGTATTTTGGGCACCTTTATAACCTTGCTTCCCTTCGAATTTAATCTTCTCCATTTCTGCAGACAGTGATTTCACCATCTTGGTTGATTCGTCCACTTGAGGGTGGGATACAGAAGAACCAGAGGTTGAGGCTTCAGATGTCCCTCTTCCTCTGTCTCTGTCATCTTTGTTCCTAAGTTTGCCAACTACCAATACATTGGATTCCACCTCCAGGGCTGCATCTTTCATATGAGCCAAGGAAGTAGCTCTTCTTTCTCTTAACAGGAGGCAAAAATCAGGGTAAAAGCACTAGCATAAGTGATTTTGGCAAAGGCTTCGGTAGGATTGATCTCAACAGGGATCTTATTGTACATTTTGTTGAATCTTTTGGAGAAGTCAGACACAGATTCTCCCTCCTTTCTCTTTAGGGACTCAAACTCTATGATATAATACATAAAATATTTTTTATCCCCCAACCTCCTCAAGAAAACATCCTCAATCCCAGCAATGGATCCAAGGATCAATCCTCTAAACCATGTCCTAACTTCACCATCAAGGCTCTAGACAAAGATTCTCATTCAGACATCCTCATTTTCAATATTCAAATTGTCTTCATAACTGAAGAAGGAAGCAAGGTGTTCTTCAGCAATTATGTCTTCTTCTCCAGTGAACTTAGGCATATATTTCAGGTAATCTCCAGTAGGGAGAGCGTTCATGGGCTGAGGTAAGACTAGGGGGGCATATCTAGCAGCCACTATGGCATCCATTATGTTTCTAGGGGGATTAGCACCTACCATAGGGATAATAGGTGGAGGATAATTAGGAGGGGATGGAGTTCGAATAGGAGAAACTGGAATTGAGCTTCCAGGAGGAAAAGGAAATAGCAGGAGATTTGGAGACAAATCTACAAGGCTTGGGGAAGCAGAGTTTTCCCATCCTGTAGTAGCAGCAACAGTGATAGGAGGAGGGGTGGCAAAGCTCGGGGTAGGAAAATCTTCTGAAGTCCTGGGTCTAGACCGAGGTATAACTTCAGGGGAAATAGGAGTCACAAAGCTTTCTCCTTCCAATCCAAAACCAGGAGGAGAGAACTCAATAGAAACACTCCCAAACTTTAAACTTCGGGAAACTCCAACAGAAGGTATAATAGGAAAACTAGAAGCAAAAATTGGATTTTCTATAGGAGGACAAGGAAAATCATCAGAAATACATGGTTCAATAGTAGAAGTACCTTCTTGGAGGGCCTTTCCCTTTCTGACAATTTTCTCTGGGTCAGCTTCAGGTGTTGCTAAAGGCAACTATGGAGTAGACCTCATGTGTCTGCCTCTGGAAGCCACAGCTGAAACAGTGGAGTCACCACAGTGGAGTCGCCAGATGCACAGTTGCAATATCAATGTACTAAGTTTTGATGTACCTTCAGAACCAATAAGATTTGTCATTCAATCCCAGGGAAAAAATTCAATTCATCCCCAGCAGCGGTGCCAGAAATGTTAGCACTAGAAGTCACCTCTGGATTGCAGAAGAGGTAAGCCTAGTACCCATCAGTTTGTATATCACAATGAATAAATTTAAGGGTGGTCTAATGGACGCAGACTCGGGATAATATCGCTTTAACTCAGAAAACTGGACTGACATGCACAGGCAAATAAGGTCTCTATCTAACTTCAGTCAATAAGTTGCAATAAGGGTGAGTAGGGGGGAGAACCTGAGAAGAGTGAAGAGGTATGCTATGGACATCAGGTCTTCCAGTAGCCTAAAGAGGAAAAAATCAGAAACAAGATCCTCTTGATTTAGAGTTTTGAGAAACTGAACGAAATTGTCATTGAACTGAGATCAAACATACATCACAATTCAACAACAATAACCCGAATGGATTATCCATGCCCAATTCATTCAGCGTTGGGGGAAACACAAGACATGGACCGATTAAAACTGGTGGCGATGTCCCTGTGATCAAACCTACATCACAAAAACATAACTACCCTCGACTGGATCCTCCATGCCCGAGTGTTCCAACATAGCTATTTACAGATATATGAAAAGAAGCTGACTTTCATTAAACAAGAAGTCTCAAATACATATACATAACTAGAAAACCAAAGGCTTTACTAAAACTGTACAATCGGGAGCTGAGCTCAACCATAGACCCTAACAAAATATGAAGAAGACTCCTATATGCTCAAAGCCAAAACACAGAAGCGTGCTCAAGTGGCTTCATTGAAGGCATTACGTCTGCATGCTTCCTGACAGACTATGCATGCAGTCTCTGGTCAGACGCAATCACGTTTCAGAACGGACCTACAGGTGAGCTGACTAACTGACAGTCCTTCCCCGGGATTTCCATTTATGGTGGAAACGATGTTCAACTACCACCACCCAACCTCAATAACTACTTCATTGGGATGGGGGAAGGCCCAAGTCTAGTCTGCACCTGTAGGACGTGGCGGCCTTCGCATTCTTCTGTCTGGATCTAAGTCGGTGCTTGCGGGGAGGTCCGATAGCAGACATGGTTGTTGACGAAGTGATCGAGCTCTTGTCATGGAATATCATATGGGAGGTGGCCAGGTGGTCGACTGTGAATGGGAAAGAGAAGACTGAGGATAGCATGGGGGCTACACAAGAAAGAGCCGAGCTGTAAAGGGACGGAGGTGATGTGGAGAGAGGTGGCACAGGTGGCAAGAGATGAGAAGGGGAGAAGCGGCAGGTGGGACAATGAGTGGAGCACAGGTGGTGAGAGATGGAGTGCGGAACAGTTGTCGGTGGGACAAAGCGGACACTTGTCGACCTGGGATAGGGAGGTATATGCACATGCGCATATCGGGGCCACGAAAAGCAGTTTGATTCTTACCCACTTTTGGGCCCGATGTGTGTCTCTGGATGACATGTTGCACCTCCACAAAACCACGGTTTCTTCCCTGAACCGCTCTACAATTTTTAATGACTGCTCATGTTGAGGCCCCAATATGGCCAATGACCGTCGATCTGGGGCATGCAAATCTCAGTTGCCCAGATTTGTGTGTGTCTTAGCACAGAGAGCCAAACAGTCACATCAACCCCTGAGAACTTAGGATAAGCGCCTATTAGTGGGTTTTTAGCCCCTTTCTTCACCCCTTGTCACCTACATGCCAAAACCACAAAAAATCCCTCCTGCAGAAACATGTGATAACACAGGGTATGTTTTTACTGTAGGTGGAACAACAATAAGTTGTATTTTGAAACTGCAAAATGTTGTTGCACTTTCAACAACAGAAACAGAGTATGTTGTTGCTACAGAGGCTAGTAAAGAAATGATTTGGTTACAAAGGTTTATGGAGGAATTGGGTAAGAAGCAGGAGAATAACAGGTTATATTATGATAGTGAGAGTGTCATTCATATTGCAGATAACTCAGCCTTCCATTCGAAGACTAAGCATATATAGCTTAGGTATCATTTCATACGATCCATCTTGGAAGATTGACATTTGAAGTTGGAAAAGATACATACTAGCCATAATCTTGCAGACATGTTAACAAAGGGAGTAACCAGGGAGAAACTAAGTTCTTGCTCATCTTTAGTTGGTCTTCAAGCATGAAGGTGAAGATGAGAAATTTTCCAGGTCCAAGAAGGATCATAGTCCATCATATACAGCAGCAGTGGAGTTGTTGAGATTAGTCTTCAAGTGGGAGATTATTGGTTGTGGAGCCTGATTATCTTCTTGATTCATAGGTCCTTTTTTTCAGACGTGTTTATACCCCATGAATACTGTACACCCTAGAATACTATACACCCCTCTATACGAGGGGGTTGTAGGGGGGGCTTGGCGCCCCTGTAGTGTCTGGGGGGCTCATTGTAATGCCCCCCACCTCTTGATAAAGAGGTGATGAGGAGACTCAGTGGCCTGGGCATCCCCACTAGGTCATAGTCTCACACTGAGGGGGAAAGTCAACTAGACTAAGGTTATATTCTTAATTTGACTTGAGAAAAAGGTTAAAAGGAGTAAAAGATAACTCAATAAAAGAATAGAAGTTAACCCTGGGAGTTAATCTAACTCAACAGAGGAATAGAAGAAAAAGTATAAATAGAAGGTTGGGGTGCACCTATTATTCATTCTGGATTTGGTATATTGGTTGTTATTGCTCTTGAGCATACAATTTGGGGGTTTTGCTATACAAACCCTTGTGAGCAACTCAGTGATGAAAGACCCACTCACCTTGTTCCACAGCTTGGTCTCGGGGATGAAAGACTCCTCCACACCATTCTACACTCAGCATATTTCCACCTAGCGAGTCAGGAAGTAGCAGGGACATATTGTTCTTGAGTTTCCAATAAGGGCGCACCATCATCTAGAGAAGGGTTCGATCCAGCTGATCAGGAGAGCCTTTGGCCATTCTGACACTCGGGTTTTACTTGTAGGGGCCCGGCCATCATTTTGAGGGTTTTTCTGGAGAGTTATCACCATCAGATCTTTAGCTTCATATTGGGATGACTTGGAGGCAAAGAGATGTCCTATGAATCAGTAAATCTCAGATCTAGAGAGCTTCACCCAGAATTTGAGTCTGAAACTTCTCCTACAGGGTTCTCTTAGCCCAATCTACATTCCTGGGAAGTTTCAGGGCATTTGGAGACTTCTCTCAGCAGGGTCGAACTACCTACGGTTCCATGCATCTAGGATGGTGCAGCTTCATTAGAAGATTCAAAGTTTGGAGGAGTTTTCCTTAGCCTTTTGGCTTGAGATTTCAGGAGGGTGTTCATATCACCCAGATCTATCAGTTGGCAGAGTTTGGGCTCATTTGGAGCCTTCTTGCAATTGGGACAAGTTATTGAGGGTTTCAACCTTCTAGTGGAGCGTGGCATCTCCCATCTTGAGGAATCGGCATTCATATCTACTTGTATTGGTCTTCATCTCTCATTCAACCTTTGGAGGCTTATTTTGTATCGGCGGAGCATTTTGCAGCAGCTCGTATTTCTTATCTATTGGGCCATCTGAGGATTATTCCATATCTGCCCTCTATTGTATTGGTTCCATGCTTCTTATAATAAAAGGTCAAATCTTTGCTTATGTTTCTATATCTTGAATGTATTGTGATCTTTCATGTGTTGGATGAATCTTGTATGAACACACTTAATAACTAGACAACTCAATAAGTCACCTGCACATCATACACAATAGAGGTAGTTAGTGGTTTCAAGTGAAAAAAGTTGGCTTGGGATCATTACATTGGTATCAGAGCTTTGATCCTCCAAACCTGTGGAGTGATTAGTGCATGCATAGGTATAGTGGAATATTTATGGGTAGAAGGAATAAACCAAGCAGTGAAACAGAGGCCGAAATGGAAGGATCAGTGGATGACCGTGAGCCTCAAGGCTTGGCCTTCTTGGTAGTCAAATTTGACAAGTTCCAACAGACTATAAACCTCACGGAAAGAAAATTGGTCCGCCATTTAGATGAGTACCATGAAACCAGTAGAAGGGGACAAGCCAAAATTTCTAAAACCTTGAAGAAGGTTGACAAGAATATGCAGAAGATTGACCAGAACCAATCCCAGATAATTGATCTTTTGATGCAAATGACCCATCAAGGGAAGGACCCTGATACGTATGGGAATAAGGTGGCTGGTGGATCCAGTGGATTCCATGGTGAGATCAAATATAACCCGGAGAAAGCTCCAAGATCTGAAGGAATTTAGGGAGGAGGCACATCCAATGGTCAGATGGGTAGCAGGGTCAACCCTAGGCCATACATGCCCACGTTCACAAATGAACAACTAGGCCGACATTTGGGTAGCAGGGCCAACCCGAGGCCATACATGCCCACATTCACAGATGATCAAGGGCAACAGGAACAGGCAGATGACTTTGTTGAACAAATGACGAGATGTACCAAGGAGTACTACAGTCTGGATATGAAGATTCAAAGGCAGTTGTCCCTGGAACAGTATTTCCAACTCAAGTTCAGAAATCAACCTAGGTCGAACCACAGGGGTAGTTTTGAGTTTGAATGAAAAGCAGGGAAGATAGAGATTCCATACTTTGATGGTACAACCAAGATGACAACACAAGCTTGGGTGCAAAAGTTGGATACCTACCTATAGTTTAACCCCATGAGAGAGATGGAAGCCATCAGGTTTTCCACTATGTACTTGGATGGCAAGGCTCATGATTGATGGTATCATGGACTCACCACATTAGGCCACAATCAAATAGTATCCTACCCAGAATTTACTCAAAGACTCATTGATAGGTTTAATCAAGGGGATCTTGAGCTACACTTCCGGGAACTTCATAGGTTGGTAGTAATGGTGCAAGACATTTCTCCAACCAGACTCATGATGCTCTTCACTAAGGGGTTGATGGAACCCTTGAAGGGTTGGGTAAAGGCTTTCAATCCTACCAACCTACAGAAGGTTATCTAGAAGACAAGGGATTTGGGACCAGCTACTAAGACAAAATTCATACCCAGACCACCTCTTAACAATGGTGGAAGAGATCAAAGGCCTCCAATGAACCAGGGAGGATGTGACCCAAGGGGTTTTGACAGGGGTCGTGGCAGAGTGGATGAGAACACCAGGAGGGAGTTGAGAAGGAAGCAACTTTGTTTCACTTGCAAGGAACCATGGAACCCAGCACACAAATGCATGGGCCATGGTCAAGTGCACTACATTGAGGTCACTTCAGACAACAAGGAGGAAGAAGAGACCAGCCAGATATAGAACATGGAGGCCAAAACCATTGAGATAGAAGAGGATCAGATCACAGGACAGGACAGTATGGCCACTTTGGAATCTATCAGTGGAGTGCCCAAGTATAACACCTTCCGAATGAGGGGGGTCTTGCAGGGACAAAGGGTTTTGGTTTTGATTGATGGAGGAGCTTCCCACAACTTCATTGATTCAGCATTATTGAAAAGAAGGCACATACCCACAGTAGAATTTGAAGGATTCAAGGTGGAGGTAGCAGGTGGAGGCACTATGCCCTGCGACAGATACATTTCGAGCATGAAGCTTCCCTTGGGTAGGCATGAGTTGATAGAGGATGTCTATGTCATGGACCTTCTGGATACCAACATCATCCTTGGAGTTCAGTGGCTCGGCATATTGGGGCTTATCACCACCAACTACAAAACCATGGAAATGTCATTCACAGAGGAGGGTGGATGAAAGGTAGTGCTTCGGGGCATGACAGGGAATGTTGCAAAGGTAGTCATGGCCAAGAGGATGGAGGCCATCTTCCAAAGAGATGAGATAGTATACACAAAAGAATGCAGGATTGTGACACGTATGGATGAGCAGGGCAAGGTTCACTACACCCCAGAGATCAAAGAAATCCTTGACAGGCACCACAAGGTGTTTGGGCCTATTCCTCCAGGGGTACCACCAGATAGGGGGTTTGAGCACATTATTGAGCTAGAGGAAGGCGCCAAACTAGTCATTACCACACCATACAGACATCCCAAGAAGTACAAAGATGAGATAGAGAAGGCCATCAAGGAACTTCTGGACATGGGGCACATTAGGCCTAGCACTAGCCCTTTTGCTTCTTCAGTAGTGTTGGTGAAGAAGAAATATGGCACTATGAGGATGTGCATTGACTTCAGGGCCTTGAATAAAAAGACCATCAAAAACAGGTACCTGATACCAAGGATTGATGAATTGTTGGACGAATTGCATGGGGCCATCTACTTCACTAAGATTGACCTTCATTTTGGTTATCATCAGATCAAGATGAGGGAGGAAGACATCTCAAAAACAACTTTTAGATGTCATTACGACCATTATGAGTTTTTGGTGATGCCCTTTGGGTTAACCAATGCCCATGCTACGTTCCAATCATGTATGAACCATGTGTTCAACAAACAAATGAGGAAGCACCTATTGGTATTTTTTTATGACTTGCTTATCTACAACAAGACGTGTGAGGAGCATCTCGGGCATGTGGATCAGATTTTATCAATCATGGAGGAACAGTCATTGTATGCTAAGGAGTCCAAATGCGAGTTTGGAATGA
Organism: Picea engelmannii; assembly: GCA_009831015.1. Lineage (NCBI taxonomy): Eukaryota > Viridiplantae > Streptophyta > Pinopsida > Pinales > Pinaceae > Picea > Picea engelmannii. The sequence continues at coordinate 770,349 of ML785473.1, forward strand.
CATAGGTCCTCTATTTAGGACACATCATCAGGGCAAAGGGGGTACAGGTACATCAGGAGAAAATACAAGCCATCATGGAATGGCCTACTCCTAAGACACTCACATAATTGAGAAGATTTATGGGCATGTGCATGTATTACAGGAAGTTTGTCAAAGGATTTTCTCAGTTGTGTGCACCCTTGACCAATTTGACTAAGAAAGGATCCTTCAAGTGGGACAAGGAGGCTCAAATAATAATGGACAAGATGAAGGAAGTGATGAGTACGTGCCCAGTCTTAGCCCTTCCAAATTTCAGCCTCCCTTTTACCTTGGAGTGGGATGCCTCTGGGGAAGGAATAGGGGTCGTATTGATGCAGAAGAGGCACCATCTTGCCTATGAGAGTCGGAAACTCAGGGGTCCCGAGCTACTCTACAGCATTTATGACAAAGAAATGTTGGCTATCATGCATGCACTAGCCAAATTCCGGCAATACTTGGTAGGTTCCCAGTTTGTGGTCAAGTCAGATCATAACAGTCTCAAATATCTATTGGAGCAGAAGGATTTGAATGAGAGGCAGCAGAAATGGGTAAGCAGAATACAGGTCTATAACTTTGACATTGAATTTTTCAAAGGGAATAACAATGTGGTGGTTGATGCGTTATCCAGGAGGCCATCCATCTTTTCCATGACAGGGGTATCAGTTGACTGGAAAGACCATCTGGTGATGCAGTATGCAAAGGATCAGTTCACATGCCAGCTATTGGATGGGTAGGTACAAGATGATAATTTCAAGGTTATGAATGACCTCATCTACTATAAGGACTGAATCTTTTTGGTTCCTGAATCGGCCTTCAAGGCTAAGATATTGTAGGCATACCATGACTCACCAATGGCAGGACATCAAGGGATCAACAAGACATACAAGCAAGTGAGAGAAAGGTTCTCATGGAAGGGCCTCAAGGAGGATGTGATTAAGCACGTCAAGGAGTGTACTACATGTCAGGAGAAAAAAGATGAGCACATGCACCCAACAGGACTACTACAACCCTTACCCATTCTGGAGCACAAATGGGAGAGCATATCCATGGATTTCATCACCGGGTTGCCAAAGACACAAGGGAAGGACTGCATTTTTGTAGTAGTGGACAGGTTGAAAAAGTTTGCACACTTCTTCGCCATAGCTATTGACTTCAGTGCCGCACAGGTGGCCGAACTGTTCTTTAGGGAGATTTTCAGGTTGCACAGCCTACCCAAGACCATTGTCAACGACAGGGATAGCAGGTTCATGAGTACATTCTAGCAAGAATTATTCAGGTTGGTTGGTACGGCTTTGACCCCTAGCACCAGCTATCACCCTCAGACAAATGGACAGACAGAGATAGTCAACAAGTGGATGGAAGGATACCTCATAAATTATGTGTTAGGACAACAGAAAGCGTGGGCTAGATGGTTGTACTTAGGAGAGTACTGCTACAACACCACCCAGCATACGTCCATAGGCATGTCACCATTTAGGGCCTTGTATGGCTACAATCCTTTATCTTTTGGGGAGATTGCTTTCGATGACAGCAAGGCACCTATGGTACAGGATTGGATACAACAGAGCCAAGACATTCTCAGGGAGTTGAAGGATCATCTACAAAAAACACAAAACTAGCAAAAGGTCCAAGCAGACAAGCACAAAGTTGATCATACTTTTGAGGTTGGTGACCTAGTCTACCTAAGGCTCCAACCATACAGGCAGACTTCCATAAAAAGGAGCGGAGCAGATAAACTACAACCACGTTTCTTTGGGCCCTACAGAGTCAACAGGAAGATAGGGGTCGTAGCTTATGAGCTGGAGCTTCCACAAGGAAGCAAAATACACAACGGCTTCCATGTCTCATTCCTTAAGAAATCCCTCGGCCAACACATCAGACCCATTGAGGTATTACCTCCCATGGATGAGGAGGGACAACTTGTTTTGATTATGGAGGAGATATTAGAGGTCCGAGAGAAGAGGCTCAGAAACCACATCATCAAGGAGTACTTGATCAAATGGAAGGATTTACCCATTGAGGATGCCACATGGGAAAAGGAGCACGTGATAAGAGAAACAGGTTTGGAATTGCTTGAGGACAAGCAATTTCAAGAAGGGGAGACTGTAATGTCCCCCACCTCTTGATAAAGAGGTGATGAGGAGACTCAGTGGCCTGGGCATCCCCACTAGGTCATGGTCTCACACTGAGGGGGAAAGTCAACTAGACTAAGGTTATATTCTTAAGTTGACTTGAAGAAAAAGGTTAAAAGGAGTAAAAGATAACTCAATAAAAGAATAGAAGTTAACCCTGGGAGTTAATCTAACTCAACAGAGGAATAGAAGAAAAAGTATAAATAGAAGGCTAGGGCGCACCTATTATTCATTTTGGATTTGGTATATTGGTTGTTATTGCTCTTGAGCATAGAGTTTGGGGGTTTTGTTGTACAAACCCTTGTGAGAAACTCAGTGGTGAAAGACCCACTCACCTTGTTCCACAGCTTGGTCTCGGGGATGAAAGACTCCTCCACACCATTCTACACTCAACATATTTCCACCTAGCAAGTTAGGAAGTAGCAGGGATGTACTGTTCTTGAGTTTCCAACAAGGGCGCACCATCATCTAGAGAAGGGTTCGATCTAGCTGATCAAGAGAGCCTTTGGCCATTCCGACACTTGGGTTTTACTTGCAGGGGCTTGACCATCATTTTGAGGGTTTTTCTGGAGAGTTATCACCATCAGATATTTAGCTTCAGATTGGGATGACTTGGAGGCAAAGGGACGTCCTATGATTTAGTAAACCTCAGATCTAGAGAGCTTCACCCAGAATTTGAGTCTGAAACTTCTCCTACGGGGTTCTCTTAGCTCGATCTACATTCTTGGGAAGTTTCAAGGCATTTGGAGACTTCTCTCATCAGGGCCGAACTACCTAGGGTTCCAGGCATCCAGGAGGGTGTAGCTTCATTAGAAGATTCAGAGTTTGGAGGAGTTTGCCTTAGCCTTTCGGCTTGAGATTTCAGGAGAGTGTTCCTATCACCTAGATCTATCAGTTGGCGGAGTTTGGGCTTATTTGGAGCCTTCTTGCAGTTGGGCCGAGTTATTGAGGGTTTCAGCCTTCTAGTGGAGCGTGGCATCTCCCAGCTTGAGGAATCGACATTCAGATCTACTTGTATTGGTCTTCATCTCTCATTCAGCCTTTGGAGGATTATTTTGTATCGGCAGAGCATTTTGTAGCAGCTCGTATTTCTTATCTATTGGGCCATCTGAGGATTATTCCAGATCTTCCCTCTATTGTATTGGTTCCATGCTTCTTATAATAAAAGGTCAGATATTTGCTTGTGTTTCTATATCTTGAATGTATTGTGATCTTACATGTGTTGGATGAATCTTGTATGAACACACTTAATAACTGGACAACTCAATAAGTCACCTGCACATCATACACAACAGAGGTAGTTAGTGGTTTCAAGCAAAAAAAATTGGCTTGGGATCATTACACTCATCCCCTCGGTTGGGGGGTCTACGGGCAAGCAGGTCCCGACGGGGGTTCAGGGATGAAGCCCCCGAAGGAAAAATTGCTTTGTAAATGTATATTGTAATTTCATAGTAAATTTGGACCGTTCTTTATAAGGTCGTAGATCTGATGGTATAAGTTATGTTAGTTTTTTTTGCCCTTGAAGGCAACCATATTTTAAGAGGGAATTGTATTGCGGCTATGTATCATTGTGAATATTGTATTCTGAGATAGGAGACTATGAGAGAAAGAAGAGGAAGTTACAACGGGTGTGATGTAGGTTGTATCCCTTCATTTATTGGATTATAAAAATGAAGGACCTGGAAATTTCTCTGGTGGACGTAGCCCACACTGGGTGAACCACGTATATCTTTGTCTCCATTGTATTGTGTATCTTTTGTGTTTTATTTCCACATTTATCTTATTTTATTGCTCCGTGATTCTATTTTCCTAACATTCTCAACTTTCTTATTACAACCACTTTACCCTTTCATTAAAGACTTATAACAAACTAGAGGCTTCTTGACCATTCTTTGAGGCTTCTAACTTCACAAGGCCATAACTCCTCAACCATGAGGAACTACGTGGCATACCACCTATCACTAGAAACAGTATGACGAGGACTATCCATCCATGAGTGAGTTACCTTCATTTACTCCATCGTTCATGACCTAATTCCATGATCAACTACAGGATCCATAACCATACTTATGGGTTTCTTGTAGACTTCTTCAAAGTATTTTCCTGTGAGGGCCATGCTTTAGAGCTATGCCATAAGGGGACCACTTTGGAGACTTCTCCAAATACACCCATCACATCAACTGACATCAATCCACTACTCATTGACATCAATGACAACCAATTGTGCAACATCTAATAAACCACATTAGGTCTCACTAGATATATATCGCAATTGAAAACAAAAATGATTAAAACATTTGAGAATGAGATGTGTAATCCCTTCCATGTTCAACATGGAGTTCACATGGCATATATATATATTAAGAATGAGATTAAATAAAGTACTTCCTAGTGAAAACTTTTTTAAATTGAAAAAAGATTCAAGAATGGTTTACCTGTAAGGGATTTGATTACTATATTTTAATAACAACAAACTCAAAATATATGAAAACAATTATATATTTTAATTATGATCATGATTAAAACTTCAATGCAATTTTACATTTTATTTAATATTTTACAAAAATAAATTTATTTTTAAAAATTTATTATACATTTTTATTTATAAATAATGATACATTAATTAATTATAAATGATATTTCTAAAATAAGAATCAATTCTCATGAGTTGCATAGTGAAATTGGCCTTGGAAAATTCCCAAAACACCATGGCATGAAAGAATTTGTCACATTTGTGACACTCAAAGAGTTGAAGATGAAAATCACTTTTCCTATACTATCGTGAATACCTGCATAACATTCTAAAAAATTCCAAATAATCTCTTACCTTTCTTAAAGTCTAGTAAACCAATTTTGATTTGAATGGACATTAACCACCACCACCACCACCACCACCATCATCATCATCATATTATTTTTCTTTAATCTTATATTTATAAAAATTTAATATCTCATTTTTTAACTTACATAATAATATAAATATCTTAAAACTCACAACAAAAACTATGTGACTCTTTCTCATTACTTATACATTTTTTAACCTAATATTTATGCAAATTTTTCAAATCACATAGCAACAAAATATCTTAAATACACGATATATTAATTTTTTAAATTAATATTTATGCAATTTTTTCCAATCACATAGCAACATAATATCTTAAAACACATGACAAAAGTTAATATCACTCCTCCCTTAACATGTAACATGCAACCTAGTTGTAGTGCATGTCTAAAAGGGTCATTGCCTCTTCCTGGTCCCCAAACTTGTACATATTTAATGTTCGTTTATTGGTTGACTTTACAGAGTGTTTTCGTTCTTCATCATTTCATTTTCAAAATGTTAGCAGCTTTTACCAAGTTCCAACTATATAGTTTGTCTTACCCCCACTGGGATGACGCAGCTTTTACCAAGTTCCAACTATATAGTTTGTCTTRCCCCCACTGGGATGACGCAGCTTTTAAATAAAACYGGATCAGATGACACATTTTTTTTAAAACAAAACCAAACCAAATGCMARTTTGGACAGGTTAATTTTTTTTAACCATGGAGAAATCGGAGATTACCTGGGCATGGCCCAGGTTCAAATCCGCCGGCTRTCACTATGCAAGTTTGKACAGATTATTAAGCTTATGTAAGTTTTCYATTATAGRGGTCTCACCTAGCTTGGAAACTYGTMTAATCTACYTAGCATGGTTGGTGGGTGKTTATGMTATAGTGRYAATTCCTTCTATTTGATTTGAGTTTGGGTTTTTTYTTCTATGTAATAGTAAGTAGGTTTAYCAATTTTCTTGGTTGAAAAAAAAAATGTAAGATTGGATTATTTYCAAATGTTGTARTCTAAACTTTAAACTTTYTATTTTYARGTGTTTTTCTTTTAAGGAAAGTARTYTAAACTTTCTAGTTTTTTTWGTTTTGTTTTTTTTATTGATGTTTTTACAGTTATATTTTTAGATCAAATTTATYTRAATCTTGATMAAAAAAATTGTTGGAACTGTAGATTTAATAGCAGAGATTCAYCYCTGTTAAATAGATTTRTAYATTCAAAAATACAATTTAAACAACAACAGCATTTATSCATTCRAAAATACAATTTAAACAACTGAAATAAWGATATMARCAAAATTTRTTTTACGAAAACCCAATGAAAAAATTCAAATGATACAAAGAGTTTAGAAACWRAAAMTGTTTGATSAAAAAAAATTGCCACGCAAAAAAAGATTCAGGGACTCTCGCCTAGAAATGGCATGTAATTTGGGCAATTCAATTCGATTGAAAGCCTCACGTTTGAGACATATTCCATGACGTGACTTTACTCTTAGCATCCTCGTACTTTAGCATCTACTTTTTATTGCAAATGTATAGAACTGRTTCACGWTCAAGCTGGGCATCCCCGGGGCTCGTGCTGTGCTTGAGCATTATCATCATCCAGCTCCCTGCATCTCTTRCCCATTGAAATTTCATTGGGTATTTCCCAACCYCMAAAAAAGTTGTTGCCTGGCCTTTMCAATATCAYAAATTTTCACTGCAAACATCCGTTTCTGGTATTCTCATTCCCCATTTTRCATTGCAATTCCCACTCAGAATCACACATCCTCACTCGGGAGCTCTCGCTGATCAATAAAACTCACTCGAGTATCATTACAATCAATGGGGATCCTTCTCAGCTATTTGAGAAGAAAACGAGACTACCCTGCGCAGGGAAGGCCTCGCAATAATATTCCTGTAAGCCCCCACAATCCTGCTACACATCCACATCCTTCTTACTCAATAGCCCCCACAGAACCACAACAGGAGAAAGGAAGAATCCTAGGCAAGCCGATGGAGGATGTGAGGTCCCAATACATTATTGGCAAAGAATTAGGAAGAGGGCAGTTTGGGGTCACATACATGTGCACCCACAAGAAAACCCTTCAGAAATTTGCCTGCAAATCCATTGCAACGAGGAAATTAGTTGGCACTAACGATATAGAGGATGTCAGGAGGGAGATCCAGATCATGCACCATCTGACTGGACAGCCAAACATAGTGGAGCTGAAGGGTGCTTATGAGGATAAGCATTCTGTAAATTTGGTCATGGAGCTATGTGCTGGTGGGGAGCTCTTTGATAGAATTATTGCCAAGGGCCATTACAGTGAGAGAGCCGCTGCATCACTGTGCAGGACCATTGTTCAGGTGGTGCACACTTGCCATTCAATGGGCGTCATACACCGCGATCTCAAGCCAGAGAATTTTCTGTTTCTCAACAAGGATGAAAACTCGCCTCTGAAGGCCACTGATTTTGGCCTGTCCGTCTTCTTCAAGCCAGGTAAGCCAGACTTCCCTTTACTTAGAATATTGAAACGGATATTGCAATGGGCAGTTTGAGAAGTATATTATGATTTCTAAGCAATTTTTTCCTATTAAAATGTCTTTCTCTGGGCTTGTTTAATTTAATGTCTTTCTCTGGGCTTGTTTAATTTAGCAGTCCTAGGTATTAGGGTAGTTGATCACGGAGGGGTTTAGTCTCACAAGTTTCTTATTTTAAAAACAACTTATTCAAAAACTTTCTTTAATTTAGCAGCCCTAAGTATTAGGGCTTGTTTAATTTAATGTCTTTTTCAGGGCTTGTTTAATTTAGCAGCCCTAGGGGTTGCAATTGGCAGTTTGACAAGTATATTATGATTTTTAAGTAATTTCTTTTTATCAAAATGTCTTTCTCCGGGCTTGTTTAATTTAATATCTTTTTCTGGGTTTGTTTAATTTAGTAATCTTAGGTATTAGGGTAGTTGATCACTGAGGGGTTTAGTCTCACAAATTTCTTATTTTAAAAACAACTTATTCAAAAACTTTTTTAATTTAACAGTCTTAGGTATTAGGATAATTGATCATTGAGAGGTTTAGTCTCACAAGTTTCTTATTTTAAAAACAACTTATCCAAAAACTTTCTAAATATATGACATAGTTCCAATGTTTCAAAAAAATGAAAAATCAATGATTAAAATTTGTTAAGAAACATAATGCCTTCTTCTAAAGAAGGCATATGTGCTGTTGATAGTTTAAAATTTACAAATATTTTATGGCCTATTTAAACATAGAATGCCATCATACTTGGTTGCCAAACAAGGCGGTGAGATCTGTGATCAAATGAGGAGGTTAATTTCCAGGAATCAAGGATTCCAGGGTTATCATTTATACCAACTTTCAATGATACATAAAGAGAAAAAGAAAAAGGAAATTACACAAATCAAAATGATAAAATTACAAACAGATATCAAAATATTAAGCTTTAAAGTTGTGAGGAAATTGTTTTACAATTAATATTCATATTACAAAATACATATTAACTTTTGTAAACCAAAATGTCAAAATAACAGCCTTTAAACCCCCAGTGTCAAAAGTATAAACCTGAGATAAGGAATCCAGTTCAAAAGAACTCCCTCACTCCAATTTGAAATTTGATATTATCTAAGATTCTAAGTGGCCTCCAACCCAGTGATAAAAGAAGTACATGTCCAGTCAAAACCAGATTTGAAATTTGATATTATCTAATATTCTAAGTGGCCTCCAACCCAATGATAAAAGTACATGTCCAGCCAAAACCAGAGTTAAATATAATGTATTGAAGCAGTCATTGTTACACGTTTGATAATCTGCCCTCAAGTTTCAAAAAACTCCAAAGTTACACTTCCTAAGCCAAAGCAAACTGAACAGTAGAAGAATGACTCAATGTCATGAAAATATAGTTTCTTTGTTGCGGAAATGTAGAGAAAGTATTTTTGGAATTTTTCTTCTCATGTAGAGAAACTATTTTTGGAATCTTTTTCCTCTTGTATTTTTTAGGTTTTTATTAATTTAAGTTATTGGTACAATTTTTTTCAAGAATGTGCCACCAACATTATTTAATATTTGGATCTGTTTCTTGGCTTGGGAATCACACCCAAACTTCACTGATTTCTATTTTTAAATTGGAAGTAGAGACATTACTACTACACATGCTAGGTAATAATATGATCTGTTTCTTGGCTTGGGAATCACACTCAAACTTCACTGATTTCTATTTTTAAAAAGTAGAGACATTACTACTACACATGCTAGGTAATAAAATCTGAAATAATAGTTGAAAATATTATTGTAATAACAAATAAGAAGAAAAAATATTTATGAATATATACAACATGCACATAAATTACAAAAAGGGTTTGTGGGCACATGTACAACCATGGGGGATTGTAACTACAAATCTAAGTTGTTGGATGAAGAAAATTTTCAAAATAATAATATGATTTTATCAATTAATATATAGAATTGATAGGGAAAGTCCCCTCTTTATAGGGTAATTAAACACTTATTAACATTATTCACTCTAAGTAACCTTGTACAAAGACTCAAAGAAATACATTATTACAAAATTATGAGTTAACATATAAAATAACTCATAAGCATAGATTTATTTGCATAAATAAAAATGTTGTGCATAGATAAACAACATACCTTATCTCTTTGAAATCTTTTCCCTAAAGCTTGAGGATCAAAAAGTAATTAATCCATATGACATCTTGTAACGTCCCTCAGCCCAATCGAGGGACATTACCGTGCAGAATACACATAAAAACAAAAATCTGCTAACTAATTAATTTCATGTAGCTTTTAACTACGAATTACAACCAGATTTAGCTATTGTCTATAACCATAAAATAGATGCATCTACAACAATCTAAAACAGTCATGAAATGCAACTGACAGTTCATTACAACACCATATAAACCATTCTCATTTACAGAGATCGTGAACAGAAAATTGAAACTCATATTACAACAGAAACAAGATAAACACTTATCTTTTAACAGTAGGTGTGCAACCAGATGCTTGGGACGGATGTTCCACCTATCCATAGACTGACCGTTCCAAATATCAATAGTGAGTCAACCCCGAGCTGATCCACAAAAGAGGGTGGTCTCTCACAGTCCACTCATAGCTCATAAAACTCACAACCCACTGGTGTCTTCCTACAATGATCCCAATTTTCCACCAGCTCTCTTCCTCTTGTCCTGACCAACCCAAGGAAAGTACCCCTTCATCTTAGTCCCTCAAGCATCCCATTCATTTATCAAGGTCTCTCTGGCACAAGTAACCAGGAATCTCTCAGTTGGGAACTCAAGGGATCTTGCTGCTAGGAAAAACTATTGACAACCAACAACAAACACTTGCTAGAAAAAACTACCGGCAACCAACAACAAACACTTGATGTTATAGTGCAACTCCCTCAGGAGTTCACTCTTCAGGCCTCAACAAGAATGAAAACTCGTCTCTGAAGGCCACTGATTTTGGCATGTCCGTCTTCTTCAAACCAGGTAAACCAAAATACCTTTTACTTAGAATACTGAAAGGGATATTGCAATTAGCAGTTTGAGAAGTATATTATGATTTCTAAGCAATTTCTTCCTATTAAAATGTCTTTTCTGGTCTTATTTAATTTAGCAGCCCTAGGGATTAGGGTAGTTGATACTATTAAAATGTCTTCTCTGGTCTTATTTAATTTAGCAGCCCTAGGTATTAGGGTAGTTGATCACTGAGAGGTTTAGTCTCCATCTAGAACAAGTTTCTTATCTTAAAAACAATTTATCCGAAAACTTTCTAATAAATATGTATGACATAGTTCCAATATTTCAAAAAAAAAATGGAAAATCAATCATTAAAAATTGTTAAGAAAACATAATGCTTTCTTGTAAAGAAGGCATATGTGCAGTTGATAGTTTAAAATTTACAAATATTTTATGGCTCATATAAACATAGAATGCCATCATACTTGGTTGCTAAACAGGGCAGTGAGATCTGTGATCAGATGAGGAGGTTAATTTCCAGGAATCAAGGATTTCAGGGTTGTCATTTATACCAACTTTCAATGATACATAAAGAGAAAAAGAAAAAGGAAATTACACAAATCAAAATGATAAAATTGCAAACAGATATTAAAATATTAAGCTTTAAAGTTTTGAAGAGATTGTTTTACAATTAATATTCATATTACAAAATACATATTAATTTTTGTAAACCAAAATGTCAAAATAACGACCTTTAAACCCAGTGTCAAAAGTATAAACCTGAGATAAGGAATCCAGCTCAAAAGAACTCCCTCACTCCAATTTGAAATTTGATATTATCTAAGATTCTAAGTGGCCTCCAACCCAGTGATAAAAGAAGTACATGTCCAGCCAAAACCAGATTTAAATATAATGTATTGAAGCAGTCATTGTTACACGTTTGATAATCTGCCCTCAAGTTTCAAAAAACTCCAAAGTTACACTTCCTGAGCCAAAGCAAACTGAAGAGTAGAAGTATGAATCAATGTCATGAAAATATAGTTTCTTTGTTGTGGAAATACAGTGACTATTTTTGGAATTTTTCTCTTCTTTTTTTAGGTTTTTATTAATTTAAATTATTGGTAAATTTTTTTCAAGAATGTGCCACCAGTAATATTTAATATTTGGATCTGTTTCTTGGCCTGGGAATCGCACCCAAACTTCACTGATTTCTATTTTTAAAGTGGAAGTAGAGACATTACCACTACACATGTTAGGTAATAAAATCTGAAATAATAGTCGAAAATATCATTGTAATAGCAAATAAGAAGAAAAAATATTTATGAATATATACAACATGCAAATAAATTACAAAATAAATTAAAAAAGGGTTTGTGGGCACAATATGTATGCCTTAAATAGTTATTTGTATCCTACAAACATCATCTTTCTATATTTCAGATCTAATTTGGTTCTCTTTTTAAGTAGAGTGAACACATATGCACTTGAACCAAAAAAAATTCAAATGGATAAATATTTGGACCTTCTACAAGACAATACCTCCTTTGACATGATATTTGAACAACCTTTTTTGGGATCATGTTAAGGAAATAAACAACAATGCTTATTTATTCCCCCAACACTTGTTTGGTACAACCCTACCTTGTAGTATGGACCTTGGTATTTCAATAATTGTCTTATTCCACCTTTCCACAACCCCATTTTTTTTAGGTATAAAAGGCACAAAAAAATCTCTAAATTCCTTCCCTCTTACAATGTAACGAATGCAATTAAAACATAATAATAATAATGAAACACAAAGCTTTACATGGGCCTTCACCTTGTTACCAACCAATGTATATTTATACATCGTAATGAGGCTCATTATAAACCATCATTCATAATTAAATATTTTATTACATATATGAAGATATATATCTTTCAATTTCATAATAAATAGGGATTGTTTGTTACATTGGTATCAAATCCCATTGTGGGAAAAATTCATTGTTACATCACTCCTATTTGGATTAATTGGATCTTTGATCGAGTAGTACATTGTAGTTGCTCATGTTCCTATCAACCATTGTTTCCTCTTCACCATTCACATGGGATTCTTCATCTTTTTATCTACCATTTTCTATTGCTAATTACCTTGATGTAGTTCATGGTCATGTTAGTTGTCATTTGTCCTATCTCATTCCAAGGCCTTGTTTAGATGTTGTCTTAGATAAGTCACCATCCAAGCTCTCATAGACCACTATCACATGCAACTATCCCTCATAGAATAACCCACAATTTGTTTCGTCTACAATGTCGAGGGACAAGAAATTCATGAGCTGCCAATTTCCCTTTATATATATATATATATATATATATATATATATATAACACACCCAACCCCAAGATAGGCCACGCTACCGCTAAAACGACACAAATAAAAAAATAAAAAATAAAAATATGATACCAAATCTAGATGCGAAAATAACAAACATAACATGGCATTCAAGATTTTGCAATGGTCCGTGCTAATTAAAAATGTAAATGCAAGAACATAAATATGCATAGCGGAAACTAAACGCATTCATCCATATATGAATAAAAACAGTAAATAAGAACACTCATCTTATGAAATATGCAACCCGCTACAAAGGACGGAAGTCCCTCACAACCATAGACTTGTTTTTCTAGTTCTCAAGAGAAATTCTCCCTTGATTTGGGGTTATGAATCCACAAGAGAAGGCGGTCCTTAAGGCTGGCTAAAGTCTCCCTCTCAACAGTTAATTCCCACAACTAATTC
>ML785473.1:800159-813796 GCA_009831015.1 Picea engelmannii
ACGAGAATAGAAGACTCCGGGAAGCAAGAGAAACCCTAATGAATTGGCTAATAACCCTAGAAGCCTTGTCGGCTCAAGAAGATAATTTATATTAGGTTATTAGCCTCCAAGAGAAGAAGTCGACCAGAAATAATAATAATATATTGAACAGACACTATCTAGAAGGAGAATTCGGCCCCAACAAATCTGGCAGAACCAGCATAAATACAGGGCACCAGTTCTTATTTGTCACATCTCAGGAGTGCAGTTTTCCCAGTTGGTGCGCACTGCAATTGCAGTTGGTGCGCAGGTTTGGAGGAGGGTTGCAGGTGCAGGTGCAGCAGCAGCAAGTTTCAGTATTTGGTTTGGATATCTCTTGCCTAGGGTTTGGAACATCTGATCAGTCTTTTGTGTTGCGCTATCCTTGGGGAGAGATGCGCTGCTCTTTGTTTGGCTATCTAGCCTAGGGTTTGCTTCTGGAGGAATTCTCAGGTCAAGGTTAAGGTGCTCGGAGGGAGGCTTCGGCCTGTGGTTGGGTGACGAGGGTATTGTCAATGGTAAAACGAGCACACCATATTCTATATTCTAACACTTGCCACATGTCCCCCTTGATGGACGGTTCCGATGATTTCGGAATTTCGTAACCCCGCTCCTCCTGTGTACTCTCAAATATTATTGGTAGTGCACTTTACCTTGATCGGGCGACTACGGCTCCTTTGCGCTCAGACTGAACGGCTGAGATCTTTCCTCCTCTATGCTTGTTCCTCGTTGTCTGGATGTTGATCAGATGGTCTAGATATTTTCCTTGAGCTTACGCTTTCTTCGAACTTAGAAGATTTTTGAAGGATTCAAAGGCTTCGACCTTTGTCCTTCCTATAAGTTTGTTTCTTGGGTCTCGTTAACACTTATGAAAAGTATTATTCCTCCTGAGCTTGGTCTCGAGAAGACTTCGACTTCCCACGCACTCCTTGCATCTTAGGGGATTTCGATAACTCAGATTCGAAGGATTTATCGAAGAGAAATTCCTCTCGCCCTCCTGGCGTTCTCCTTTTTCGGTTCTATGACTTCTTACAAAGTCCCTTCAACACTTAATCGAATCTCATATCCATGCACTCCTTGCACCAGATATTTACACAAGGTTTGGATTCTTGCGGACGACTGTGCACGCCTTGCACCCGTCTCTTTTCACTCCTTGCAAAGGGGAAGTTTCGTGCTATCTTTTCTGAGCTTCAGAATCGAAACAAATCTCGTTAATGCACTCCTTGCATTCTGTGTGCACACATTGCACCACTCAACAGAAGAGAAATAATTGAAACTTATCCTAACATTCATAGTTCCATTTACTCATAATGAAATTTGTTCATTCATTCATGAGAACACAATAACAAAGAATTGCGAAACAATTTCCACACCATACATTGGGTCAATTTTCCTCTGTTATATTCATAAGTGAAAATGGTTACAACTGTAAATGAAAACCAAAAACTGAAACTTTGAAATCTCCTACTGACTTGTAGCTAACCTCTATCTCGTTTTCTTCTACTAACATCTAGCCTCATTTGGGCAAAAAAACCTCTATTTATCTCAGAGGGCTCTTAGGGTTTCCCCTGACTACTTGTCTACATCAAAACTTGTCCTGACGGCTATCCTAGTGCAATCACAATATGGAGAGCTGAAGTGGAAACTCCCACTTCACTCGCGATCACTCGAGCGTGCCTCAAAAGATTTTTCTGGCGTTGATTTAAGGCGTTCTTCAAAATATCTGTCGTGACTGCCAGCGTTGAGCTCCCGTACAGTTTCCCAGACGTTGATGGGTCTTGCTCCACGTGCTTGATAGTGATGCTCCTTCATCATACTCCCCGTGACAAAAATTCATGGACTCCTATCCATGAGCTCCTGCACTGATTTTCCATGATTCTGTATAGGAGCTTCGTTTTCCCAACTGGCATCTTCTATTGGGTGTCCCTTCCACTTGACAATATATTCAAAATAGGTCTTCCTCCTTGTCATTTTGCCAATCCTCTGATCAACAATCTTATCCATCTATGGTTTTTCTGCTATAGGCATTTGTTTCTCCCACTGGACCTTCTCTCGATCTTTTGATCCCTCAGTGTCATCTTTTCTGTAAGGATACAGGTATGAAACATTGAATATGGGCGATATGCCCACATCATCTAGCAGCTCAATCTCATAGGTGTTTGCATCAAACTTCCTCAAGATATTACATGGTCCTATTTTCTTCATTTTTAACTTGTTATATGTTCCTCTAGGGAACCTTTATTTCCTAAGATATGCCAGAACATGATCTCCTACTTCAAATTGAAGTTCTTTGGATGTTGATCAGCTCTGCATTTGTACTCCTGGTTGGAACTCTGCAACTATCCTTTGATCTGGCTATGGAGCTTCTTCATTTCTGCAGCAAAATCTTCTGCTCTCGTGCTCCTGATCTCACTCTGTTCCAAGTCTCTCAACTCAGATACTCCCCTTGGTTGCATTCCATCCAATATTTGGAATGGGCTCTTTCCAGTGCCCCTGTTTGGTGAGTCATTGTATGCAAATTTTGCCTGCGGTAGAATCTGATCCCACTGATTATGATGCTCGGTGACCAGACTCCTAAATAAGTTTCCCAAACTTATGTTCACCACCTCAGCCTGTCCATCTGTCTGAGGGTGATAGGCTAATCTGAAGGACAAATATGTACCCAACTTCTTCCATAATGTTCTCCAAAAGTGACCAACAAATTTTGTGTATCTGTCCGAGACAATGCTTCTGGGTAGGCCGTGAAGTCTTACAACTTCCTTAAAGAACAGATTTGCAACATGTGTTGCATAACTGGTCTTCTGGCATGGGATAAAATGTTCCATATTTGAAAATCTATCCACCACCACAAATATGGAATCAAATCCTCTTTGCGTTCTTGGTAGTCCCAACACAAAATCCATGCTTATTGCATCCCAAGGCCTCTTTGGTATCGACAATGGTTGATACAATCTAGTGTTCTGTCTTTTCCCGTTTGCATGTTGGCAGATTCTACATATGTTCACAAACTTTATCACCTCTGTTCTCATTGAATATTTCCAGGTCCTATCAAGCATGCCTACTGGGTTTGTCTTTGACCACGGTTAGGCTCTAAGTTTCAACTATTATGTAAAGTGTTTGATGTTGTTTTAGGACAGCCAACATTCCAAGAACTTCTTGTTGATTTGCTACGGTTGCAATTCCAATTTTAGGTTCTCTAGCATGTAGTTTTAGTAACCAGAAGTTAGCACATGCATACTAAAATAAGTACAACACACCTAAATATATTTAGAGCTGAAAATGAACAGATCTAAAAGACTAACACATGCATTTTTGTACATAGGTATTTTTGGTCAACATGACCCTGGATAAAACCCCTCGGGGAAAACCAGTTTGGGATATATGTCTATATAATGATGATTAAAGCAAGAGATACAACAAGCAATGAAATACAATGGAACCTCTATACATATCAAGCTCCTCATGAGACTTGCCACAAGAACCAGAGAAAGAAGTGCCCAAATTGTAGTGCGCCCTCTCCCTTTGTTGCCCTCTGTACTGAACTGAAGCATCCTAGCTCATCAGTAACCCAATGAAGAAATCCCTCCACAAGAATGTCCTCTCCTGTGTTGCCTCTCCACTGAAACTGTCAGAGCTCGAATCCTCCAAGCAGATATGCTACCAAGTAGCTGTCAGTCCTCTCAACATGTGCGCCCTCCTCCTAGCAGAAATGATCACCAAAAATAAATTGAGCCATAAACTGAATGTCTCTCTCCACATAAACAAGCGCCCAATCTCTCCTCTCCCTATGCATCGGACCTCATCCCGATCTAACAAGTCCTCCTCCTCTGATGAACAAATGAAGGAAACAGAATGTGCCCTCCTCCTCAAGATGTGTCCCTCCTCCATGAAAATGCTCCCTCTCAGAGATGGAAGTTATGGCTCCATGGAAATTCTCTCCATGCAAGCTCAAACCAACCTCAAGCTTCTCCTCAAGCTCTCAAGAGTTTTACTCAAACCCTCATGAAGTGTGCCCTCCTTCTCCTCAATAAATGTGCCCCTCTTCTCTTCTCCAAAACTCTCAAGTGAAGAATGAGTCTCCAAAATTCCTTTACCCTCTCTTTAGCCTCCTCATGCCAACCCTAAAAGATCAATGGCCTAGATTAGATCTAGCCAAGTCTAATCAATGGGTAAGATCTCATCCTAAAATATCACTAAGGAAACCCACTTTCCTTAGTTGATTTATGTCTATTAATTAACCCACATTGTGAATTAATTGTCACTTTATGACTTAAGTGACATATTTCACTTTTGACTTAAAACTCCTAAGTCAAAGTGAAATTAGAATCATAAAGTAAAGTACAAGGGTAATAGTTTTCCCCCTTTGTGCTTAGAGACTCATAAACACATGGGGACCACTTTCCAAGGTACCCAAATCTCAACACTCATACCTAGCCAATAGTATGAACTATTCAACTATGCAAACGTTTTATCATGGCTGAAATGTCCAACCAATCCTCCACTATGATTTTCCTTTAAAAGGTTATCTCTCATTGAGCATTTTGGTATGCACAATTGATTTTCTTTGAACAACGATCCCTCTTGAATCATATACTCTATCCACTGGATTTTGTCTCTCATCACAGGATTTTCACATGATTCATATGCTTCCTTGAAATATGTATCATCACAATACATGTTCAAACCCCAAGGTCTTCACATGAAATTCATGCAGAATCAAACATCTCCTACTTAATGCATCAACAAATTTATTAGCATTCATAGCAATATGTTTCATGACAAAAGTAAAATTTTGCATAAACTCAACCCATTTTTCATGCCTCTGATTCAATTTTTCTTGTCTGGTTATGAATTGTAAAGCCTGGTTATCGCTATACAAGACAAATTCTTGTGGGACAAGGTAATGTCTCCACTTATTCAAGGCTTGAATTATGGCATAAAACTCCTTATCATACGTGGAGTATTTTCTCTTCGTCTCATTCAGCTTCTCACTGAAATAGGCAATAGGTATATTATCCTAGCTCAAAACTGCTCCAATTGCAACTCCACTTGCATCACATCTCACCTGAAATGTCTTTTCAAAATTCAGCAAGACCAAAATTGGTTGTTCTATTATTTTCTCCTCCAGTATATTGAAGCTCCTCTCGGCTTCCTCTGTCCACTTAAAAGACTTGTGCTTCTTCTTCACTGTGTTCATCATTGACGCACAAATTCCACTGAAGTCTCTGAACTTCCTATAGAAGCTCGCTAATCCATGGAATATTCTTACTTCAAACATGCCCCTTGGTGACAGGCATTCTTTGATTGATTTCACCTTCTCGGGATCCATCTTCAGATCATTCGAAGAGATCACAAAACCCAAGTAAATGAGTTATGTCTTCATAAAAAAGGGCTTCTTCAGTTTTATCAACAACTTCTCCTACTGTAGTCTCCTCATCACTAATGTTATGTGTCTCAAATGCTCCTCTTTAGTCCTGCTAAATATCAATATGTCATCTAGATACACAACCGCGAACTTGCCAATGAAATCTTTCAGTATTTCATTCATCAGCCTCATAAAAGTACTCGGAGCATTTTTTAAGCCAAATGGCATAACAAGCCACTCATACAAACCTTCATTTGTCTTAAAGGTTGTCTTCCACTCATCACCTTCTCTCATTCTATTATGGTGATATCCACTTTTCAAATCTATCTTGGAAAAGAAATTTGCTCCACTTAAAAAGTCCATTAAATCATCCATTCTTGGTAAAGGGAATCTATACTTGATGGTGATCTTGTTAATGGCTCTTGATTCTGTACTCATTTTCCATCCTCCATCTTTCTTTGGACTCAACACAGTTGGCACTGTGCATGGACTCAAACTCTCTCTGACCAAACCCTTGTCTAACAATTCCTAGACTTGGTTCTTCACTTCCTCATTCTCTTGAGGTGTCAATCAATGTGTTTCTTTGTTTGGCAGACTTGCTCCTGGTATCAAGTCAATATGGTGGTTGATACTTCTGATGGGTGGCAATGAGTTAGGCAACTCATCCACCACTATGTCAACGAAATTTTCCAGCAATTCTTGAACTTCCTCAACAAAAACCTCCATCGAAGCACTTGTAAGGATAACTCTGGGTTTCCTCACCAAAACGATCTACATCTCTTGTTTTTCCTTGACTTCTTTCAGGAGTTCCTTCCCACTCATGAGAAGTATGCTTGTGTTGGCTTCCTCTCGCGCTTTCTTCTCCTCTATTGGCAGCAACATGTGTGTTCTACCATTCTTCTCCAAGGTGTATGTATTCTTCCTCCCATCATGAATGACATTCCTGTCAATCTGCCATGGTCTTCCCAACAAAATATGGCATACATCCATGGGAATTACATCACACAAAATTTCATCTCTATATCCTCCTATCTTAAATTCAACCAAGCATTGTTTAGTAACCATTACCTGGTGTCCTTTCTGCAACCATGAGACTTTATATGGCTCTGGATGTGCAGTTGTCTCCAGCTCCAGTTTCTCCACCATCTCTGTGGATACTAGGTTGTCAGTGCTCCCACTGTCGATTATCACCTTGCATACTTTGTCTTTAGTCTTGCAAGTTGTTCTGAAGAGACTATTCCTCTGCAGTGGCCTTTCAACTTCTGCCTCTAGTTTCAAGAGAACTTTACTCAACATTAGGGATCTTCCATCTTCTGATCCTTCTGCCTCAACATCTCTTCGATGTGCTTCTGAAATGTGAGCTTCACCTCCTCCTTTCTTTTTCTCGGTGCATTCATAAGACATGCGTCATGTGTTTCCATGGGCATAACATCTTACGTCTCCTCCTCCTCTTCTTCCTCTTCCTCTAGAATAACTTCTTCCACCACCCTGTCTTTCTCGGGAACTTTCTCCTCTTTCCAAGTGACTATGTAGTTTCTCAGTCTCGTCCTTTGACTTATGTGCCTTGTCATGGGTAACTCCCTTGCCTCTGTTTGGGGCTGGGCTTTTACCTCTTCCTCGTTGGCTTTGTTTTCTCGACTACTTCTCCTCTGCCTTCAGTGCAAACTGATAAGCATCCTCCATTGTCTTTACTGACATCATGCTAAGCTCATCCTAGATTTCATATCTCAGGCCATTTATATATCCAACAAATTTTTCTTCATCTCTCTCCCTTTGTCCAGTTCTGATGTTCAGCGTATAGAATTCCTCTGTGTACTTCTTAATTGTCATCCCTTTTTGTCTCAGGTTCTGCATTTTCCTGAACAAATTGATCTGATAATATTTGGTCATGAACTTAGCCTTCAGCTTGGCTACCATTCTATCCCAAGTCTTTATCTTTTGTTTTCCTTAGCTCCTCCTCTTAGCCTGCAGTTCATCCCACCACAATGTTGCATGTCCTTTGAGTTGGGTGACAACGTGTTTCACCTTTATCTCTTCATCGACATCTTCATAGTTGAAATGTTTGTCTATGGATCTTATCCAATCCATCACCTCTTCGGCATCTAAATTTACTTCATACATTGGGACCTCTATCTTGTCTCTGCCTCCCAATCTAACAACTGCTCTCAGCAAGTGTTCTTTGGCAACATCCTCTCCTACAACTTCTTTGACTTCTACTGCTTCACTCTCTTCATCGTTGATGTCTCTAGTATCAGGTGCTTGTCTATGTGCTGCCTCCATCACCTCTAATCTTGCACGAAGTTTTCACATCTCCCTTTCTATAGCTCGATTGGCTAAAGGTGCTTCCGCTTGTCTCCTTGGTGGGATTGTGTTGACTGTCCGTCACACACAGAGTACAACTTTGAGTTATTTTGTCTCCTCTCCTTTGCCTGATGTCTGCAAGCAAAACTTCGTCTCTGATACCACTTGATGCAAACCCCCCCTTCTCTCTTAAGGGTTGTGCGACCTCCTGTTCTAGGATCGATCAAGAAACTGAGTCTGCTTGACTCTCTGGGTCTTTACTAGACCCCAAACCCACTTACATGGGTCCTTTTTCCAAAGACGCAGGTCATATGAGACTCGCGGGTCCTCTCATGAGCGTTGTTCAAACCTCAACGCCAAATGGGCGCTAGCTCTCCTCTGGCTAAGCCTTATCCTTCATGTGACCACGGTTGTGACCACTCGCCTGATCAAAAGGCGCATCGCGACTTCACGTATCGGGTCTTCACATGTGAGTCACACCAACTCTCCCGACCTCCGGAACCCCGGAATACCGATATTTCGGAGCGCCAAATCAACAATCCACAATCCCCATGATCCAACGATCCTGCTCTCCTTTTCACCTATCGGGACTTCGGGTTTCGCAAAGCTGGAAGACTACTCACCTCCCTTCTCTCAATATCCAAGCTCCTAAAATATCCCTGGGCAACTAACGGTCCAGATTTCTCCTTGAGTCGACGACTCAGATCAAATCTCAAACTCGGATTTCACGAGTTCCCATAACTCCTACTTCTAATTCTTCAAGTTGCAAACTCCCAACAAGACCAGATCTACGGTTCAACTCCCTCCTCCGATCGACGACTGTGATCAAATCGCAATTTCATGATTCACGAGTTCTTATGATTCTTCCTCTGACTTCTCTGAGTCGCGAGTCAACAAAATGTTGATCTCTCACCACGTGTCCCCCTTGATGGACGATTCTGATGATTTTGGAATTTCGTAACCCCGCTCCTCCTGTGTACTCTCAAAGCTTATCATTAGTGCACTTTACCTTGATCGGGTGACTACGGTTCCTTTGCACTCAGACTGAACAACTGAGATCTTTCCTCCTCTATGCTTGTTCCTCATTGTTTGGACGTTGATCGGATGGTCTAGATATTTCCCTTGAGCTTACGCTTTCTTCAGACTTAGAAGATTTTTGAAGGATTCAAAGGCTTTGACCTTTGTACTTCCTACGAGTCTGTTTCTTGGGTCTCGTTAACACTTATGAAAAGTGTTATTCCTCCTGAGCTTGGTCTCAATAAGACTTTGAATTCCCGTGCACTCCTTGTGTCTCGAGGATTTCGATAACTCAGATCTGAAGGATTTCTCGAAGAGAAATTCCTCTCGCCCTCCTGGCATTCTCCTTTTCCAGTTCTTCGACTTCTTACAAAGTCCCTTCGACACTTATTCAAATATTTGATCTATGCACTCCTTGCACCAGATATTTACGCAAGGTTTGGATTCTTGTGGATGATTGTGCATGCCTTGCACCAATCTCTTTGCACTCCTTGCAAAGGGGAAGTTTCCTGCTATCTCTTCTGAGCTTCAAAATCAAAACAAATCTCGTTTACGCACTCCTTGCATTCTATGTGCACACCTTGCACCACTCGACAAAAGAGAAACAATTGAAACTTATCCTAACATTCATAGTTCCATTTACTCATAATGAAATTCGTTCATTCATTCATGAGAACACAATAACAGAGAATTTCAAAACAATGTACACACCATACATTGGGTTAATTTTCCTCTGTTATATTCATAAGTGAAAATGGTTACAATTGTAAATGAAAACCAAAAACTGAAACTCTGAAATCTCCTACTGACTTGCAGCTAACCTCTATCTTGTTTTCTTCTACTAACATCTAGCCTCATTTGGGTGACAAATCCTCTATTTATCTCAGAGGGCTCTTAGGGTTTCCCCTGACTACTTGTCTACATCAAAACTTGTCCTGACGGCTATCCTAGTGCAGTCACAATCCATAGAGCTGGAGTGGAAACTTCCACTTCACTCACGATCTTTCGAGCGTGCCTCAAAAGATTTTGTTGGCGTTGAGTTAAGGCGGTCTTCAAAATATATGTCTTGTTTTCCAGCGTTGTTCTCCCATACATATTCCTAGATGCTGATGGGTCTTGCTCTGCGTGTTTGACAGCGATGCTTTTGCATCAATTTCTCTCAACAATTCTGGCCCAATCATGACTCTATCTTCTAGGTTATCCCAACCTACTCATCTATTGCATTTTTTTTTCATACAATGTTTCAAACAAGTTCATCTTCAATGATTCTTGATACTCATTATTGTAAGAAAACTCAACTAAATGGATATAGTCCTCCCACCTAGAAGGCTTGTCCATTACATACATTATCAACATATCTTCAATTTGCTGATTTATCTTTTATGTCTACCCATCTAACTCCAGATGATATGATGTACTAAAATTAAAATTTGTCCCAAAGACTTTAAATAATCCCTTCCATAAATTTGATGTGAACTTGGGATCTCTGTAGAAACAATTTCCTTAAGCACACCATGTATCCTAGCAATTTATTTCATATAATTTTTTTCAATGTCGGTTGCCTTATGAGTTATTTTTACCGGAATGAAACGTGCAGTCTTTGTAAGATTCTCGACCACTACCATGATGGAATCATGTTTCCTTGTTGTCCTATGTAACTTGGAAATGAAATCAATAGTACCAACTTCCCATTTCCATTTAGGAATAGAAAATGGCTACAACAATCCTACTGGATGCTTGTGCTTAGCCTTTACCTTCTAACATTTCATGCATCTCGCCAAATAATCAATGACATCTCTCTTCATATTAGGCCAAAAATATTGGCCTCTTACAATTATAATAGTTTTCAGGCATCCTAGATCTTCAGCATATGGCACATTGTGCATCTCCTTTAAAACCAATTTTCTCAATTCCTAAGAATTGGGAACATAAACTATGTTCCAGAATACGAAGATTCCATCCTCTTCTAGTATGTAATCCTTGTATTTGTGTTGTACATTATAATGTTGTAATCTTTCTTCAACTTTTATATAATGTTGTTCTGTTGTTACAGCCTCTAGAAAGAATTTGTCTTGTACATACTAATGGTTGTATCTTGCATTTTATGCACCCTTCCATTGAGTTCATCATCTAGCTTGTTCTCTTTTCCCTTTATGTGTTTGATGTCAAAGTCATATTCACTAAGAAATTCTAGTCATCTAGTCTTTCTGGCATTTAGTGTTGGCTATTTAAAAAAATATTTCAAACCACTATGGTCTATCCTCAATTCAAATTTGTTTTCCATAAGGTAATGCTTCCACGTCCTTAAAGCATGTACTATGGCTTCCAACTCTAAGTCATGTGTGGCATATATTATTTCGTGCTCCTTCAATTTTCTATATTCATAACAAATTACATGTCCATTTTGTGTAAGGACCCCACCAAGCCCTTCCTTGCATGCATTTGTGCATGCAATAAAATCTTCATCTAGATCTGAAACTTTTAAAACACGTGCTCTACTTAATAAATACTTTAAGTGTTGGAAATTTTCTTCACACTTAGCACTCCATTAAAACTTTATTCCTTTGTTTTGCAAAGATGTTATTGGGTGTGCAATCTTGGAAAATCCTGCAATGAATCTCATGTAGTAACCAGCTAGACCCATAAATGATCTAACTTTTGATTGCTTCAATTTTCTCTAAATCTATTGTTATGCCATATTCTAAAACAATGTGACCAAAATAATGGATCTACTTTTGATAATAAAAAAAGTGAATTTACACAACTTGGCATACAATTGGTGCTCTCTCAACACTTGTAGCACCATCCTCAAATGTTTTTCATGCTCTTCCTCCATCTTGAAATAGAAAATATTATCATCCAAGAACACAATGACTAACTTGTCCAAGAAATCTATGAACACCCCATTCATCAAACACAAAAATGTAGTGGGTGCATTGTTCAACCCAGAAGGAACCACTACAAATTCATAGATTCCATACCTTGTTTGAAAGGTTGTTTTGTTAGTATCTTCTTATCTGATTTTCTCTTGATGATAACCTGATCTCAAGTCAATCTTGGAAATTATCTTTGCTCCCTTCAACTGATCGAAAATATCATCAATCCTTGGCATGGTATATTTGTTCATGACTGTAATCATGTTAAGTTGTCTGAAGTTGATACATGACCTCGGTCTTCCATATTTTTTCTTGACAAAAAGGACTAGGGCACCCCAAGGAGAAACACTTGGGTGTATGTACCTCTTCTTCAACAACTCTTTTAATTTCATTTGCAATTATTTTATATCTGGTGTGTTCATTCTGTAGGGAGTTCTGGATAATGAAGCAACTCCATGCATTAAATCAATAGAGAAATCAATATCCCTCTTTGGTGGAAATATTGGCAGCTCCTCAAGTACATCTTGATACTCTTTCAAGATTAGATAATCTTCGATACTTGGCTCCTTATCCTTCATTGGTTCTTCCATATGGGTTTCATATATTTGGAACCCTTTTATCAAATTTCTTTTTAGTTGTAAGATTGAAATCTCTTAGATAGATATAGTCCTTGAAATACATTGCATTGTCCTTGAATTCCCTTTCTCACCAAGACATGTGAAAGCCTTGTTATAACAGTCTAAGACAACACTATGTTTTTCTATCTAATCCATGCCAATCAAGTGGTCATAAGACCCAAGCGGTATGATATTGAAATTTTCCTTAGTGTTGACTCCATTCATATTTATTGAGAAATCTTTAACAATATCATTGATTCTTATCTTGGTTCCAGTAGCTAGTTGAACTAACCAAGACTTTTCATGCTTACATTTCTTCAATTTAAACCTTTCAACTAGATTTCAATCTATATAGCTATGACTAGCTCAATAATCAATTAAAATAGCTATGGGTTGATTATCAATCTTACCTTCTACTTCAATCAAGTGGGATTAATAATTTATTTGTCTATTGTCCAAGGATGCATAGATCCTTGGCATGTTTCCACTCACCTGCTCTATTGTCTCCTCCTTCTTGATGCTATGCATAGTCCTCATCTTATCTCCTCTGTGAGGAAAATCTTCATACATGTGATCTCCTTCACATCCCAAACACTATATGGGTTGTTGTCTTGGCCTCTTTCCCAAGGAATCTATCATTTTATGATCACCTTGAAATGGCTACCCTTGTTTGTGTGCTTGATAACTATTCCTAATAAAGGGTTGATTTAATCCTTTCTTCCTTTGATCCATCTTTCCTTTCTTATTGTCATCTAGGGCCTTTTGGAAAGTTGGCCTTCCTCTGTTATTCTCATACAAATACTTATCCTTTGTTATGGCTCATGGAACTAAATTTTATCATTGTAGAAGGATGTCAATCCACTTAGGAACATATGAATTTTTACCTTCTCATCTCTGATAAAGCTCACATACTTGAGAAGTTCCAAGAATTTTCTCTCATATTCATCCATGGTCATGTTCCCAAGTTTGAGTTCAAATAACTCTTGCATTTTCTTGTCATAATATTGCTCTGACAAGTATTATTGCTGAAAATATTTCTTGAACTGTTTCCAAGAAAAAAATTTCTCATCAAGGTGTTTGACCTGCTTAATTCAATCCCACCACATAGATGTCTTTTCTTGGAGATGGTAGGCTGCAATTATGACTTCTACATTTGATGATTGATCATGTAATTGGAAATATTTCCTCATTCCTAGAAACCATGCTTCTGCATCTTCTCCCTTCCTATTATCTCCATCAAATGATGGTGGCTTGATTTTCCTTAGCTCCCCTTCTAAGCTATCTAACCCATGTCTCCTTCTTTGATGTTTGACATGAGACATACTGTTGAAATATTGTAACTGCAAAGAGTATTCTTATTATTATTGATATATTATTCATAGGATCAATCCCCATTGTGGATTGATCATGTCGGTTATTGTAATAGGACCAATTCCCCTTTTG
>ML785474.1:18403-34329 GCA_009831015.1 Picea engelmannii
TTTCAAAACATTAATTTCCCCCGATGTTTTTTCAAGATCAGACACCTTAATTACAAGGCATTGATTTCACTGTGATATTCACTTTGGATTTTAGTCCCAATCATAAAATTATTCCCAATCTATTTATTGTTCCCATCCAACTTAAAAAATAACACATTGAAAATTTACCTTGATTATTAAATTGGGTCATCCCTAAAGATGGACCACTTGTGCTATAGTAGACCAATTGCAAAATCGAGGCCTGAATATGCCTTTGTTTTGACATCATGCCCCTCTTTTCCTTTCTCATTAAACTTTCAAAACATTAATTAATAAATTTATTTATTTTAACATGAATTTGATCCATGGATCAGGTCCTTTCCAAGAAGCCTTTGAATATCATTATAAGGCTCAATTTGACTCGCTCAATTTCAATTTCAAATGTTTGTTTAACTTTATTGAAAATACAAATGTGCCCCCAATCATCGTTTTAAAAGTGTTTGATTATTAATTCGGGCCCAATCGATTAATTAGGCCCTTTATCAATATCACTCATTAAAATTTTAAATGTCGTGATTATTCAATTGGGCTCTGCAAAAGATTAAGAAACACCATGTTTTTTTTAATAAACTGAGATCCAAAGTTCAATCATGGGTAGATTTGACTTCTTGTCCCCCTTAAAGAATTACCTCGCTTATACTTGAGAGGTAATAGGTGCCAACATTGTCATAGATTTGGTCACTTGGTAACACAATGTCTTGATCTCCATCCTTGTCTTCATTGTGGGAAGACAAATCATTTCTCAGAAAAATGTCAAAAGAAGAAGAAGGTTAAGAAAACATTTCATTATGGTTGGATAATCTCTTGGATATGGAATCAAAGTAAATAAGATACATAAGTATTATCATCTAGTCAAGACAGAGGTAAATAAACAACTACATCGAGAAATGAAAAAATAAAATAGCTTTCAAACAACAATTCTAGATGATTTTGTGCACGATCTAGGACCAATTATGCATGTTTTCTTAAATCAAAACATTAATCAAAGATGGTATTCTCCATGCCTAAAGGGGTGGAGCACATTTATAAAAATGACACTCTCTTACACCTTCAGGGGGGGAGTGAATATGGTTAGTGGTAAAACAAAACCACCACATTATTCAAATCAAATTAGTTTGTGGTCATCCAAAACCATCACATTGTTAAAGTATCAATGGGAGATGGTTAGTGGTCAACCAAAAAAACCACCACATGAAGAATCCAAAGCTCAATATTTGATCCCTTCAACTAACTTTAAAAAATTTCTCACCTTTCACCTTACAAGGGGGGAATACCAAATGTCAATGATGATAGTCAAGATTCAAGATTCAAGATTCAAAGTCCTATCGGTCATAAAAATCAATCAACATTTGGGAATTCCTTCATAGTAATTGGTCTCCCGAAATCAAATAAAATTAAGTATTGGGATTCTAATAAATAGAATGTAACATCTAGTTCCACTGATCACATTTTCATAACACAGTTTATTCTTTGAGGACACTTGCGTGAAAGTGATCCAGTTAGACATGGTGCATTATGATTATTTGTTTTTGTTTATGAATTTATGCTATGATTGAGTATGGAAATTTGATATGTAGCATTGACATGTATTATGATGAGGTATCCTAAGTGTCTAAGAAATGTGACATGATGGGGATGCTGATGGAATTGACAGACTTCCTTGGACTCCAGATTGAGTCAAGGAGTGGACTATTGACTTTGGTTATGAGTACTTGATTTATTACGTTATACAATGATTTCAATTTTTGATTTCATGTATATGAGTTATTGCTGTTATCTTTGTCAGTGGATGCATGCATGGTGACGCTTGGTAATATGACTCACATATGGAATAAATGGGTCATACACAGATATCATATAAATGAGGAGAGGTGTGGCAACGCCCCTGTCATAGCCTACTAACACTCTCAATGTGACTTGAACTGAAGGTTAACAACTACCTTGTTATTGAGAGGTTCACGATGATGTGAGGTCGGTCTGAGACAATCGCTCACGAGGATTTTTGAGGGGAGCGAAATAAGTCAGATTCCTTATTCCTCAGTAAGCCCTTAGTCTCACACAATATCAACAAGTGGAGTATTGACTCCAAATGTCAAACAATTTCCAAATTATGTCAAATGGGAAGTGGAACCCTTGGAGCAAAAAGGTGTGTCTTGAAGGGCATGTCGCAGGAATAAATTTATGAGTCAATAAAAATCTAGAAGACCTTAGAAAATAAAATGAATAATTATACATTGATAGAGTAGATAATAAAACAATTATGTAGAAATGATAGAAACGAGAAATGAATTTAAATAATTTTATATTAAATTATGAATGGGAACATAATAAAATCTAAGTTTAATTGTTATGCCTAATAAAATTCTAGAAATGGTAGAAATGGGTCTAAGGGAGATTAGTCTAATTAAAATCTAGAGAAGGGAAGATAAATTAATACATGTGCACAATGTATGCATGAAATTAATAAAAATGAATTTTAATTAAAATAAAATATATTCATGAGAGAATGGGTTATCAACGTAGAGTTAGTATCCAAGTCAATCTACCTATAAATCCTAACTAAGAGAATATTCCTGATCAAAATCCAACATCAAATTATTTAGGGGACACAATAAAAGAGGAATTGGGGAACTAAGGGACAACTAAGAGAAAATCTAGGAACTAATTGAGGAGTGTGAGGGAAAATGCATAATTATTTAAATAAAAAAAATTAAACATGTGCAACTTGGGGAAAGTGTGACATGTGTTGGGGTGAATAATATATAACAAAATTATTAAAAATTATTTAATTATGCATGAGATGACAAGTGTCAAGGTGAATTTTCTTATAAAAAGAATGGTGAGGAAGAGAGAAAAGACCCTAATGCTGGATGAATGAAATGTTGTTAAAATTTCTATTGAACAAAGTTTACTCGTGTGAGTTGGGCTACAAGCTTGTGCAAGAGGTGGAAGCAAGTCCTTGCGAGGGAAATCTTGAGCTAGTTTTGGATTTGAATTACTGTGTGTGGCCCCTTTGTGGCTCAGGGGGGTAAGGGGGGAGAATAATACCCATAGTGTTGGTTGGGAGATACTAGTGAAGTTGTTCAATTAGAAAGTAAATAAAGGGTACAAGATTTCAAGTTAACAACTGAAGATCATCCGCACATCATCAAAGTTTTGGTTATGATATTTGCTTTGTAGAAACAATTCATTGTTTAATGAAATCTGTTTTTTCTAGTTTGCAAGAAGCATATGATACTATGATATATTAACATGGTTGTTTATATATATATATATATATATATTCCATACTATGACATAATGGATTATTTCAGTAACCAAAATGATAGATAATTTTTAAATTACAAAACTATCACTCCTTGGAGGGCATCTTGTTCATGAATTTGTATAAAATTATTGTTTCATAGAAGAGTAATATGTTAGAATTCTTACTATCGAATAGAGTGGTATCATATATATAATATTGTTATGATTAAATGCATCACTCTGTACATTTATTCCAATTAATAGAAATCATTTGATTTCTTGAACGGTGTGCCATCGGGACGGGCGGAGTTCCCCCTTGTCCGAGTGAATCAGTATTAATGAGGTAGACCTGAGCAACATCCTCACTCTTTGAATGAGGATTGGGATCGATCAATTATGGAACTATATTGACCACTTTGGCACTCTTCAGATGAATATTGGGGCTGATCGATGACGAAACTGGATCAATCACTTGGGTTTCAATTTTCATATGAAGATCCAGGATGATCGATGACCGAACTAGATCAACTACTTGGGTTAGTGGTTCAACCAATAATGAAACTAGATTGAACACCTAATCAAATAGCCTAACCGAGTACTCCACCTATCCTGATGACACATAGGATAACAATCAGATGACTCTGTGTTGATAAAGGTTGGTTGTCATTGATGTCAACCCTTGAAGAAAGTCTGGTAGAAAATTCTGGTAGCACAAAGGTTTGGGTAATGGACCCAAGTTTGTTTGATGTAAATATGACTCATTATTGTCTTGTCATGGTTTATAATAAGTACAAATGGATGAAATCCAAAGTGGTCCCATTATGGTGAAATTCCTCACGGGAAGACGCTTTGCGGATTGAGTTATCCTAGAAGTACAGTTAGAGAACCCATGCTTAATTATGGAATAATGAAATGAAGTTCAGTGAATTTGTTAGTGAAATTATCCTAGATGGATAGTGCTTTTCATGCCATTTCCAGTGGTATGCATAATGTCACATAACTCCTCACGGTTAGAGAGATATGGCCATGTGAAGTTGGAGGACCCTCACGAGTCATCTAGAAGCCCCAAAAGGTCAAAGTAGTCAAAGTGGTTTAAGAGATTTTAGAAGGTAAACAATAAAGTGAAGTGATGAGTGTACTATAATTCAAAGTGAATACAAAATAAATTATTTAAATAATAAATTTAATGGAGAAATTAGAAGTCGATTAACCCTAAAATAAGGAAAGTGGGTTAAGATGGTTAAAAGGTAACTGCTTGAGGAAGCTACATGAAAGTACAAATAAGAGGCAAGATTCCCTCATTTAACATCACACTTGAGAATATTGAATATCTACAGGTGACTGAGGTAATCAAAGGGTATCTAATCCAAATTTCAGAGGGAAGGTGAAGTAAAAAAGGCTGAAATTCAAGGGAGGATAAATTATTTTGATGATGCTTTCTAAGGTATGTTATTTACAGGTCATCTCACCATTTTCGCCATAACTTTTTTTTAGAATGATTCAGACCGTGAAATTTAGAGGCCATTGAAAAATAATATCCAAGTATTTTTGGTAAAAATTTCATCTTGTTGGTCGTTGTATTTTTGGAGTTACACGCTGTGGAAAATAGGGTTTGTGACTAGTCCTAAAACTAGTCTAAAACATGTGTTTCAGGTAAAAAAATCATGACTTATTCATATCAGATCCAAATTCAGTAAGACCAAATGTGTCGGTTAGAGTACATTCTATATTATTTTGTGTAAAATTTTTAGATCGATTAAAAAAATATACTGTGCGGGGCACACTCTACAAGTTCACTCTCTAGAATAAGCCAAAATTCAACAAGGTATGCCATTTTTGCTATAAATCCTTTTTTGAGAGGTTCCAAGTAGTGAAACCTAGAGGAATTGCATAAAACACGCTAGATAAAATTGTGTACTATTTTCAAATCTTTATTCATTACAAGTACATAGTTATGATTATTTCAAGTTAGGGTTGTTGACTAATCCAAAACTAGTCATGTGAGAAAATGCTAGTCCTTTGTTGTTAAAATTAAGGAAGGTTTGTAGGTTGAGGTATAGGTTGGTGCATGGTTGATGCATGTTTTTATGGTATAGGTTGATTATAGGTTGTTTGGTACATGTTTTTGCATGGTTGATGCACTTGTTTATGGTACATGTTGATTACAGGTTGAGGTACAGGTAGATGCATGGTTCAGGTTATTGGTACAAGTTGGCTGAAAGTCAATGGTACTTGTTGGTACAGTTGTACAGTGGTATATCTTACAGTGATAGTGTGACAATGGATCCATCATTCTACTTATATGTTAGGGCGGTTGGATGAGGCAAGGATAGGTGGTTGTAGCTGGAGAACTTAGGGGGTTGTAGCCAGAGAATTGGGGAGTTGGCACTTCCCTCGGGTTGTAGCTTGAGAAACTAGGGGGTTGGAGTCTCCTTCCAGTTGCAGCTGGAAAACAAAGGAAGTTGGTGCTTCCAATGAATTTAATTCTTCAAGACATATAAGAAAAATCATTCTGTGGTTTTGTACCACTTTGAGTTTCCACGTAAAACACGGGTGTACTGTGTATGTGCATAATTGTTCATTTGTTAATTTCTTATTTACTCTGCAGTTATTGGATGATAATGCTACATTGATATTTCACTTGGATTAAATGGTTAAAAAGGATTAGATTTATCTATTATTGATTTACCCCCCCTCTCAGTAATCCAACAATTGGTATCAGAGCCAGGTTCCTTTAGAAATCAGTTTAACCACTTAAAGGTAGATCATGGAGAGCAACAACTTGTATAAAAATGGAATACCACAGTTTGATGGACAAAAGTATGTTTTTTGGAGCATAAGGATGAAGACATATATACAGGAACAGGGATTTGAAATTTGGCTATCAATTGTAGATGGATACATAGTACCAACAGTTCCACTAACAAATGAAAAAGTAGTGAAACTCGTTCAGAATAATTCCAAATCCACACATGTAGTTCTAAATGGTCTTGGTGAAACGAGATTCACCAAAGTTGCACATTGTAAATACGCTAAAGAGATTTGGGACAAACTTCAAAATATTTATGAAGGTGATTCAAAAGTCAAAGAAGCAAAGATTCAAACTATCATAGGTCATCTTGAACAACTAAAGATGAAGGAAGATGAGAATATTGCAGCTTACTTCTTACGATCCGATGAAACAATAAATGCAATCATAGGATTTGGAGAAGAAATCAAAGAATCGGTAATTGTTCAAAAGGTACTAAGATCTCTTCCTATGAGATTTGGTCCTAAGATATTAGCACTAGGAGAAAGATCATATCTAAAATCAATAAACATGGAAGAACTACATGGAATCTTCACAACATATGAAATGAGAACTGAACAGGAAAATCTAGATGTAAAAGAAAAAGCCTTAAAAGAATCCAAAAGATCAAAGAAAAAGGGAAAGAAACAAGAAAAGGAACATAGCAACAATAGTGACGTCTCAGAAGATGATGAAGAAGTGATCAACTTTGTCAGAAGACTGAACAAGGGAACCAACGGTAGGTATAGAGGTAAGCTTCCTTTAATTTGTTTTAATTGTGATGGTATTGGTCATTTTGCTAACAAATGTCCTCATAAGAAAAAGATAAATGATGAAGGTGACTCAAAAAGAAGACAAACATATAAAGGAAAAATAACCACAAATAAAGTTTTCAATAAAAACTTATGCACCAAAGAAGACATCTCATCATTAGATGAGGATGAAGTCAGTGACAGTGAGACAGAAAGGGTTCTATTCATGGAAGTAGAAGACTCTGATAAATAATACTCCGAAGTAGAATATGAAGAAGCCGAAGAAGAAATTGAAGAGGAAGAAGTTGACTACCAAGAGGAATTGATGAGTGCCATAGAAATTATCAGAAGAGAAAAGAGGAAAAACAAGAAGCTACAAGTGGAACTAAACAAGAAAGAAGGCACTCAAGAATTGGAACAAATGATCACAAATTTGAAGGTTCAAATTGAAAAAGATAAAAGAATTGAAGAAGCACTCAAAGAATAGCTAGAAGAAAGAGACAAGATCATTGAAAATTTGGAAGCAGAGATTGTGAAATTAAGAAAGGATATTCAAAAGAAAAATATGTAGAACAATTCAAAAGTTTTGAATGACATTATCAATAGTCAAAGGCCTAATCATGAAAATTCCAGACTTGGATACAATCAAATAGAAAAGGGATCAAGCTCCAAAACAACAGAACAAGAAACATATCCAAAATGCTATGCAGAAACAATCAAAGGGGATAGGAAGGTCTATAGAGAAAATTGTAGGGACACTCCTCCACCGAAAAGATTTAGATTTGAGAATCAATGACCAACAAAAAAAAATAGGTCTCAGGAAGAAGGATTCATAAGAGCACCCCCTTTCAGAAGATCTTCAACTCCTAGGTATCAAACTATCTTTTTTGGTTTATGTTATGCATGTAATAATTTTGTACATAAAGCTATGAATTGAAGAGATAAAAAAAGGAACATAAACAACTTTGAAAGTCATAAACAAAAGGGTTATCCAAGAAGGACAAGTGAAACACAGATAAGAATTTACAACAGGTTTGAATCTTTGAGCACTGAAGTGGAATGCTACAAGTGTAACAACTTTGGACACATGGCCAAAGATTGCAGAATGACAATCCCTCCTAGAGAACCACAACAGAAAAACAACAATCACATACATGAACCTCAGAAAATGACATGGATAAGAAAGCAGAATCAATACAACAATGAAGAATGCACACTCTCTCTAGAAGCTAAGCAGAAGAAAAATGGTTGGTATGCTGACAGTGGTAGTTCAAAACACATGATAGGTGATAGAGACAGGTTTCTTACATTAAGAAAGGAAAGAGATGGATCAGTCTCCTTCAGAAATGATGATTCAACTAAAATCATTGGAAAAGGCACAGTCATAATTGGGAACAAGAATACAAAGGAACAAAATGTTCTACTAGTAGAACATATGAAACATAATCTCCTAAGTGTGATTCAAATGTATGACCAAGGTCATAAATTTACTTCCGATTCACAAAAGTGCAAGATAAGAAAAAAAAGGTTCAGAAAAATTGATTGCTACAGTTGCGAGAGCTTCAAGCAACAAATATGTGTTAAGTGAAATTGGAAATGAAAAGTGTTATCTAGGAAAGGAAGATGAAATTTGGCTATGGAACAGAAGAATGGGTCACATACATTTTGATAACCTTTTCAAAGTTAGCAAAAAAGAAGCTGTTAGAGAAATGCCCCAGATCATGAAACCAACCAACACTTTATGCAAGCATTGTCAACAAGGAAAGAAAACAAAGACCAGGTTCAAATCAAAGGAATATTCAATGCCAAGACCATTGGAAATTGTGCATACTAATATAGTTGGACCAAATAAAACAAAGGTTTTAAAAGGTGATAAATAATTTATGTTATTAGTTGATGATTATACAAGAATGAATGTAGTTTTCTTTCTCAAGAATAAGTTAGAAGCTTTTGAAAACTTCAAGATCTACAAGGAAATGGTTCAAAATTAAATGGATTCAAAAATCAAATGCTTGAGATATGATAATGGAGGAGAGTTCACTTCAAAGGAACTTATGGACTACTACAGTAGTCATGGAATAAAAAGGCAATTCTTCGTTGCTAGGACACCTCAACAGAATGGAATTGTTGAAAGAAAGAACATGACAATATAGGAAATGGCTCAAACAATGATAATGGATTCCAAATTGATAGATATTTTTGGACACAGATAGTGCATACAATAGTTCACATTCAAAATAGAGTAATACTCATAAACAACATTGGAAAAAATCCCTACAAGCTATGGAAAGGAAGACCAACAAATGTGAAACACTTTAGAGTTTTTGGAAGCAAATGCTACATCAAAAGAGAAGATGGAAGAATGGGAAAGTTTGACTCTCGTGTGGACAAAGGATTACTTGTTGGTTAATCAAGTACAAGTTAATCATACAAGTGTTACAACATGATATTGAACAAAGTTGTGGAAAGAATAAACGTAACAATTGATGAAACAGGTAGACAAGAATTAAAGGAAGAAGAAAATGAATCGATGGAACAAATTTACAAAGAAGAAACATAAGATGAAAAATAAGTAGAAGGGGAAGATGAAGAGGATCCAAAAGAAGTAGAAAATAAATTTCATCAAGTTACTCCAAAGACACCTAACATATGAGTATAGAAGAATCATCCTTCAGATCAGATTATCAGAAACAAGGATGCAGGAGTTGAGGCTAGAAGAAGAACGCGTTCACCAGAACAAACACACCTAGAAATCTCATCTACGATTGAACGAACTTGTTTTGAAGAGGTTAGCAAGGATGAATTTGGGAATAAGGCCATGGATGAAGAATTGGATCAAATAGAGAAAAATGACACTTGGGAATTGGTTCCAAGACCAAAGGATGAGAATGTGATCAGCACAAAGTGGGTTTTCAGGAATAAATTGAATGAAGATGGACATGTTACAAGAAACAAAGCTATATTGGTATGTAAAGGATATGCACATGTTGAAGGAATCAAATTTGAAGAGACATTTTCCCCAGTTGCCAGAATGGAAGCAATCTTATTTCTTTTAGCTTATGCATGCTCTAAAAATATTAAAGTGTATCAGATGGACGTAAAATCAACTTTTCTGAATGGGGAACTTGAAGAAGAAGTATACATTGAACAACCAGAAGGATTTCAGTTGTCAGAGAACACAGATTATGTGTGTAAATTAAAGAAGGCCTTATATGGTCTAAAACAAGCTCCTAGAGCATGGTACTCTAGACTGGATAAATATCTACAATAGACAGGTTTCAAAGCAGGAAGTGCATACAACAACCTATACATCAAGGTAAGTCAAGATAATATTTTATTAATTGAAGTTTATGTTGATGATATTATTTTTGGTAGTGATTATGAAAGGTTAAGCCAAAAATTTGCAAAGGATATGTAGAATGGATTTGAAATGTAATTACTTGGAGAACTATCCATCTTTCTAGGACTTCAGATACACCAAAGAAACCAAGGAATTTTTATTTCTCAAACCAAGAATATCAGAGAAATGCTAAAGAGGTTCAGAATGGAATATTGTAAACCAGTTATCACTCCCATGCAAACTAGTTGCAAGTTGAGAAAATATGATGATTCAAAGCCTACAGATCAGAGGAAATACATGTCAATGATTGGTATCCTACTATATGTGACAACATCCATACCAGATGTAATGCAGGTAGTTGGACAAGTGGAACGATTTCAAGCAGCACTAAAGGAATCACATGTATTAGCAGTAAAGAAGATTTTTAGATATCTCAAAGGAACATAAGAGTTTGGATTATGGTATCCAAAAGGAAAGGATCTATCACTTATTGCCTACACAGATGTCGATTGGGCAGGTTGTATTGATGACCAATGAAACACTAATGGAGCAACATTATACTTGGGTGATTGTTTAGTATCATGGCTAATCAAGAAACAATCATCAATATATTTATCTACAGCCAAAGTAGAGTATATAGTATAAAAAACATGTTGTACACAGGTTCTATGGATGAAACAAAATCTAACAGATATACAGGTTGAGTATGATGATCCCATTCCAATATATTGTGATAATACAAGCGCCATCAATATCTCAAAGAAACTGGTAATGCAATCCAAGACGAAGGACATTCCAATCAAGTATCACTTTCTACGGGAACATGTTGCAGAAAAGAACATTAGAGTTGACTATGTGGGCACAAAAGAACAAGTGGTATACATCTTTACAAAATCGCTTCCACGGGAATCCTTTGAGTATCTTCACCAGAGACTCGGAGTTATTTCTACTCCAAAATAAATTCTTTTTAATGCTTATCTTATATGTCTTATATGTACACAAGGAATCACCATAAAGAGGACAATTTAGGTTGGGAGATCAGACAATTCGGTTAGGGGGAGCAGCCCCGGATGGAAAGATACCTTTGTGATTGATGACAAAGTGGGAGAGATTTATCAGATGCAGAGGACATAGGCATGATTCTAGGGGGAGAAATGGTCACAAAGATGCAGAGGAAAGAGTCATGGTTCCAGGGGGAGTATGAGTAATATGACTTCAATATTGCATGACATTATTTTAGTATTGCATCAGAGTGTTTCCATCAATGCCAAAGGGAGAGATTGTTGATAAAGGTTGGTCATCATTGATGTCAACCCTTGAAGAAAGTTTGATAGCAAATTATGGTGGCACAAAGGTTTGGGTAATGGACCCAAGTTTGTTTGATGTAAATATGACTCATTATTGTCTTTTCATGGTTTATAAGAAGTACAAATGGATGAACTCCAAAGTGGTCCCCTTATGGTGAAAGTCCTCACAGGAAGACGCTTTGTGGATTGAGTTATCCTAGAAGTATGGTTAGATAACCCATGCTTAATTATGGAATAATGAGATGAAGTTCAATGAATATGTTAGTGAAATTATCCTAGATAGATAATTCTTGTCATGCCATTTTCGGTGGAATGTGGAATGTCATATAACTCCTCACGGTTAGAGAGTTATGGCTATGTGAAGTTGGAGGACTCTCATGAGTCATCTAGGATCCCCAAAATGTCAAAGTAGTCAAAGTGGTTTAAGAGATTTTAGAAGGTAAATAATAAAGTGAAGTGATGAGTGTATTATAATTCAAAGTGAATACAAAAGAAATTATTTAAATAATAAATTTAATGGAGAATTTAGAAGTGGGTTAACCCTAAAATAAGGAAAGTGGGTTAAGATGGTTAAAAGGTAACCCCTTGAGGAAGCTACATGAAAGTATAAATAACAGGAAAGACTCTATAATTTAACATCACACTTGAGCATATTGAATATCTACAGGTGAATGAGGTAACCAAAGGATATCTAAGCTGAATTTCAGAGGGAAGGTGAAGTAAAGAAGGCTGAAATTCAAGGGAGGATAAATTATTTTGATGATGCTTTCTAAGGTATGTTATTTACAGGTCATCTCACCATTTTTGCCATAACTTTTTTTTAGGATGATTCAGACTGTGAAATTGAGAGGCCATTGAGGAAACATATCCAAGTATCTATGGTAAAATTTTTATCTTGTGGGTCGTTGTATTTTTGGAGTTACACATCGTGGAAAATAGGGTTTGCGGCTAGTCCTAAAACTAGTCTAAAACAAGTGTTTCGGGTAAAAACGTCATAACTTATTCATAACAGATCCAAATTCAGTAAGAAAAAATGTGTCAGTTAGAGTATAGTCTTTAGTATTCATTGTAAAAGTTTCAGATCCATAAAAAAAATATTCCGTGTGGGGCACGCTCTATAAGTTCGCTCTCTAGAATAATCCAAAATTCAACAAGGTATCCCAGTTTTGCTATAACTCCTTTTCTTAGAGGTTCCAAGTAGTGAAACCTGGAGGAATTGCAAAAAACACACTGAAGAACATTGTGTAATATTTTCATATCTTTATTCATTATAGGTACATAGTTATGATTATTTCAAGTTAGTGTTTTTGACTCATCCAAAACTATTCATGTGAGAAAATGCTATTCTCTTGTTGTTAAAGTTAAGGAAGGTTTGCAGGTTGAGGTACAGGTTAGTGCATGGTTGATGTACTTGTTTATGGTACAGGTTGATTACATGTTGAGGTACAGGTAGATGCATGGTTCAACTTATTGGTACATGTTGGCTGTAGGTCAATGGTACATGTTTGTACAATTGTACAGTGGTATATCTCACAGCGATAGTGTGACAATGGTTCCATCATTCTACTTATATGTCAGGGCGGTTGGACGGGGAAAGGATAGGTGGTTGTAGCCACTTTCCAATTGTAGCCAGAGAACTTAGGGGGTTGTAGCCAAAGAATCAGGGAGTTGGAGCTTCCCTAAGGTTGTAGCCTGAGAAACTAGGGGGTTGAAGCCTCCTTCCAGTTGCAGCTGGAAAACAAAAGAAGTTGGTGCTTCCAATGAATGCAATTCTTCAAGACATATAAGAAAAAACATTATGTGGTTTTGTCTCGCCTTGTCTTTCAACGTAAAACACTGGTGTACTGTGTATGCGTATGATTGTTGTGTTAGACAACTGAGAGGGGGGGTGAATCAGTTGTTACCGTGCTTAAGCAATTATGGTTCTTTTAAACTCTTTGTAGAGACACTAAATGATGATCACAATAATGCAGGGAAATAAACAATGGAACTTTCAGCATCATTCACATATATGAGAAACACAGAGACAGATATTTCCCGAGGAAATCCATGCAGGGTAAAAACCTCTTTTTCTTTATATGATAAGTAATGGTTACAATATTTACAGTATCATACATATGAGAACCAACTCATAATGAGGCTACAACCTCAGTTTTGCAAGCTGCAACTTGCTGAGAGCACCAAATCTTTGTTTTCTCTAGCACCCACTAGAAGGAAGCACCAACTCCCTGGTTTCTCTAGCACCAACTAGAAGGAAGCACCAACTCCCTGGTTTCTCTAGCACCANTGTGTTCAAGCACCCACTTGAACCTTTGAGGACACCAGTCCTCCCTAGCTCCTCCCAACCACCCTGAAATATAAATCTTTGCTACTGAAACTTATTACAGTGATATAATGTTAAACAATGGCTTACTAGACTCATCACTGTTCTGTTGCATTTCGTTGCCCTGTCTGCCTCATTGTCTTTCTACACACATCACTTGCATTGTCTGTTCTTCCACTTTTTATGCTCTGTGCTCCATGTCCATTCACTGCACCATTCCTCTTCTGTGCTATTCAGTTGCTGCACTCTCCTCCTTCTTCACACATGAATCACCTTTACCAACAACAACCATAGCAAACTCCAACAACAATCACAACTCCAAAAAGAAACTTCTCTTCTCTGTACTGTGTATTTATAGCTTTTGTGCACCTTGTGCATGCAATGTTCACAATCCTCTGCATGCTGACTCCACGCCATTATCCTCCACCTCTCAAGTGTTCTGTCTGATCATCATCATGACTCTTCAGCTTCTCTGGCAGTTGAGACTCTTCGTCTTCTTTGTGACAGTTGAGCTCACCTTCTCTGTTTTAGTTACAGGCTTCCACGCTCATCCATCTGTCAATCCCTTCTAAGAATAGTCTTCCTTCACTTGGATGAAGCTTGGAGACTCTTCATCTCCTCTAGCGATCACACAGGGGTCTCTTTGAATTCTCTAGCAGACGCCATCAATGGTTTCTGGCAGTTTCACTGTGTCGTGCATCAGTAGCCCTCCGATCAACACTTGATCTGACGGTTTAGATTACATCGTGATTTCACCTATCGCGATATTGGAATTCCTGATGTCCATAAATTTTGACATGTCCAACTCTCGATCCCTGATGCCTCTCCATCAACAGTCCAGATCAAGGCTTGATCTGTCGTTTCAGAGTGCACCGTGATTTCACATATCGTGATATCGAGATTTCTGATATCAATAATCTTTGACATGTCCAACTCTTGATCCCCGAAACTTCGACAAGGTGTCCATCTGCTGACGTCATACGTGGATTGACACATGTTGAATACTACCACGTGTCACTCTGATTCACTCTGATTCATGACTTACATGTGCCTGAAATTTTTTATCAGTCTGACACTTGTCATTACCTGGTTGTGCCATGTGTTCCTAGCTGACGTGAGTAGGGTTGACGGTCTAGATCACATCTTGATATGACGGCTCAGATTACACCGGGATTTTGCATATCGAGAAATCGAGATTCCTATTGCATTGTTTCTTTGACATTTCCAAAACGCAATCCTCAAAACTCTGATCAATGGTTTAGTTGTGATCTTGATTTGACGGCTCAGATTACATCGAGTTTTTGTTTTTGGTCTAACGGCAGCCGTACTGCATCTAAACTGGTATTGGAGCAAAAGGTTATGGGTTCGAGTCCCCTCGATTGGTGTCGAGTATCTCAGTTGGTGCTGAGAGCCCTCAGTTGGTGTTGAGGGGGAGATTGTTGAATTGGTGTTCAACACCTCCTTCGGGACTCGTGACATGGTCTAACAGCCTCCCATGGATCCATTAACTCTAGCGGTGATGAGTTTACCAATCACCCGCGGGTTTTTGTCTAACGACAGCCATACTGCCTCTAAACTAGTATCAGAGCAGGCCCCTTTTGTCTAAGCGTAGATCCTAGAGCTTAAACATGTCAATCCATGAAGTAAATTCAACCAATAAGGCCCCTTTATTCAATGGAACAAAATTTACCTTCTGGAAAGTTAGAATGAGAACCTACATCATGGCTTTAGGTGCAGATGTCTGGGATGTGGTAGATACTGGTTATGTAAAGCCAGTTGTGCTAGCTAATAAGGATGAAAAACTAGAATTTATCTTCAATGCTAAGGCCATGAATGCTATCTTGAGTGGGCTTGCAGAAGTAGAATTCATAAAATTTATGCA
The DNA here is from genome assembly GCA_009831015.1 of Picea engelmannii. NCBI lineage: Eukaryota > Viridiplantae > Streptophyta > Pinopsida > Pinales > Pinaceae > Picea > Picea engelmannii. Next base: position 34,081 of record ML785474.1, read on the forward strand.
CCTAGGAACTACCAAAGAAATGTGGGACAAACTCATTAACAGTTATGAGGGTAATGAGAAGGTAAAGGATGCAAATCTTGAAACCTACAGAATACAGTTTGAACAAATGAAGATGAAGGAAGATGAAACTATTGGAAAATACTTTCTGAGAGTAGAAGAAATGGTAAATGCAATGAAGGCACTTGGTGAAACAATTGGGGAACCTTCTTTAGTTCAGAAAATCTTGAGATCTCTCCCAGATAGGTTCAA
>ML785474.1:37131-51412 GCA_009831015.1 Picea engelmannii
GTATGCTACAAACAGTAAAGGATACAGATGCTATAATAAGAGGCTGCATAAAATGGTTGACTGTATTGATGTAAAAATTGATGAAGGAATCCCAACAAGAGAGGTGTATGGTAATGAGACTTCTACAAAAGACACAGCTAAAGCTGAAGATGAATAGGTCCTAGAGTCAGAAAACGAAGACTCTAAATCAGACGAAGACTCAGACACTCAGACAGACTCAAATCAACAGTCAACTACAAATTCCTCCTCTAGAATCATTCAAAAGAATCATCCTGCAAGTCAGATAATTGGAGAAAAAGACAAAGGGGTACAAACCAGGAGAAAGCTAATCAAAACCACCGAACAATCTCATATAGCTCTCATATCCATGCTGGAACCCAAGAATTTTAATGAAGCCAGCACAAATGATCACTGGGTTAAAGCAATTGTTTGCACCCAATTCGTCACTAGGTGAGCAAATTAAGAGTGCTTACATGCCCAGTTGGGCTCTGCTAGGCATGATAGCTGTAAAAGGAAAGGTTAGAAAGAAAAACAACAAAGTTATAAACAAAAATTTAAACTAAAACAAATAAAAACTAAAAGCATATGAGAAAATGAAAAATAGAGACAAATGGACCAATATCACCAATGTATAAGTTGATTTGTTGATGAAATCCAAAGGCACAAAGAAGAAAGGGGACTTGGGTCCCTTCTTTCTCCAATGGAAGGCTCTTGAGGCCCTCAAAGCTTGCTCTCCTTACAATGAAAAGATGAAAATGTGGGTGAAAGAACTCCAAGCTTATTCACTCAAGTGAGGGGTGAATAGCTCTATGAAATGCAGCTTACAATGTTTATTGCCAAAGAATGAGTCCTTAGCAATCTCAGCAGCATAACAATACAAATAATTCCTTGAGAAAGTGATGGTCATTCATGGATTTTTATAGCCTAGCATTGGGTTATTTTGCAACCTCTTTTGAATGTGAAAAGGGGCTCTTTAGGGTTCAATTAGGTCTTTGACTAGCCCACCATGAGGATTGAGCTCAGATTTGGTGTCAAATCGACTTGGGAGCTGATCCATTAGTGGTTGGGAGGCCGACCAATTTCAATAAATGAGCCGTTTAGCAGGCGCGCGGGTTTTTCGCCCAATAGACGCGCCTTGTGCACATATGCACGCTTTGTACGCTGCTGTTACGCGCATACGCGCGCGCGCCCAGATACTGTAAAGCGCCCTTCAAATTTTTGGTCATTTTGTATAGTTTTTTGACCCTTTTGCAATGCTGAGGGATTAATCTTGTGCCATGAATGACTTCTTTCCTATTTTGACGATGCAGAGTTCTTGTCGCCATGTGCGGACGAAATTTCAGTGATAACAGATGCCCCCTGATGGATGAGGTTAGGAGCAAACCGTATAGCCGAAATCCACCAATGTTTCTTTTACTGAGAATGGTGTTGTAAGGGAGAGCAAGAGTGGGACCGTGTAGAGCAATCCTTTGGAGAAGAAAGGAACCGGTAGAAACCGACCTTCCAGAAGGTGTGTATCAATATACAAATGTGTACAAATGAGGCGGGCATGCCCCATGCTCGTGTAATGTAACTCTGAAGAAAAAATGTCTGAAGTGTTGGTGTAGACAACTGCAGCGCCCTCGGGGGCGGAATGATAAAGGCAGAAGACAATTCTGCAAAGGAACATACTCTGAACCATCGGTAATGGTCGCGGAAAGAAACAACGATGATGATGTGGGCATTGGTGGCCCTACCAAGTTCAGAGGTCTTCGACAGCTGATAATAATAAAAACTGCAATAGTCGCAAAGTAAGACCCACCGCAACATGAGAAAGTGTTGGTGTCGAATGTTATGGGGGTCAATGACATCAGGGAGAAATGGTGGTTCCCCCTGTGCCATCTGATATCTCTCATTGAATGGGAAATGAGAATCAAGATACTGTCGCCCTTCTGGAAAATTGTGTTGATGTCGACAAAAGGGGGACGCGACTCCCAGAAGCAAAGGGATTCGCGGAATCTACTGTGGTGAGGAAGTGGCAGAGGTACATGGACGAAGTCAAAAAGTGGGAAGACTCCAGACTATCCTTGGTTGGAGGGTGTATGATATAAGGCGTGGCCGCAACCATGTGATGAGATCAAGTGTCAGGGGGATGACAAGATTAGGGATAAGTTGTGCCAGAGGCGGGGCAGGGTGAACAAATTCAGAGGATAAAGGTAAGTGACCTGGGTAGTACTCTGAAGATATAGACGATGCCGGTTAGGGTAAATGGGAAGTACTGCTCCAACCAAGAGTGACATGGGTTGCGTGTGGCCAAAAGGAAGGCAGGTCGCCAACAGTGACGACAAAAGAAAAAAACGGGAAATAAAGGCGTTTGTACAATAAATAATGAATAATTTTGGGAAAAAAATGTACAAATATATAGAAACGGGTGCCCCAGTGTGAAATGAGTGCCCCAAGGAGGGCATAAATTTCTGAAAAAACTGATGAAGGGTGGGGGCCCCATTGGCGAGTTTCTGTATGAGGTAGGTGAAATGGAGAGAGGTTTGCAGATGGGCAAACTGATGGTGGATGAAATGGTGGGTTCATGATCCTGCGGAGGTGCAGGGAAAAAAGAACATAACCATAAAGTGATGATCTGGGAGTCCATATGGGAAGCTCGCAAAATGAGGAGAAGAAGTATGTGGTCAATTCACAACATGATGAAAGACTACCAGGACTCCCATCCCTAAAGGGCAATGAAGAACAGCATGAGTGTTGAAAGTGCAAAGGGGTGCTATGAATGAGACAACTCATGTGGGTAAGAAAGCTACTGGGTACCAGTACCATATATGCAAATGGAGGTGTGAGTACTGCAGAGCCGGAAATGGGTGTCCTAAAGGCCAATATCAAAGGGTGTGACTAGAAATGTCAATGCAATACAACGGGAGAGACTACATGCCAGTGCTGAGTATATACCTGAAGGAATGATGTGAAGAGATGATGACCAAGTACCTGCACACAGAACAACCAAATACCCAAAGTGAACAATATCTGAAGATAATAACAAATATGAACATGTATTAGATAAATGTGACAATGCGCGTGCGTACCTGGCCATGATAAAAAAAGGGCGCCTCGGGGGCTCAAGATGAAAAGTGGCCCAGGGATAGCCATGATGTAGGTGTCGGGACGCTGATCCCGTGGCTGAAGACGGCTCGAAAAACGGACGCCGTGGGCTCCCGGAATGGTGAGTGGAAGTTTGGCAAAAGGCCTATATATAGCTGTAGGGCCCACATTGCCACCTCATTTGTACCTGCTGCTACAGTGAGTTTTCGAGCAGATTCAAAGGAGATTGAGTGATTCCGAGAGTACGAGGTATCCGATCAATGACATGCGAGTTTCAGGTTAGTGATCTAATCATCCTGCATAGCTATAGGTTTCCAATTTTTGGGCAGGGTAGGTACGGGGGGTCGTACGGGGGTTTTTTAATAGGGTGTGGGCCCCAATGCGTGGGCGACTTAGTGGAAGGCATGCATGCGTGTGCACCTGTACACTGAATAAGCACGCATTAATGCGCGTGTGTAGGAATTTAAGGCACGCCCTAGGGGCGCACCTGTGAGGTAGACAGGCGCTCATGAGTGCGCCCCTGTGGGGTGAACAGGCACGCTCATGAGCGTGCCTGTGGGTATGACAGATGCGCCTTAGCGCGTGCCTGTATTGTGAACAGGCGCGATCATGAGCGTGCCTGTGGGTAAAAACAGACGCGCAAACATGCGCGCCTATATAGTGAACAGGTGCGCATGTGTGCACGCTTGTGGGTGGTAAAACCGCGCCTTTGAGGTAAGGTTTCAGAGTGAAAAATTAGCTTATTGGATGTATTGGATGATTGCCTAAGATAATATAGGACTCTGGGTTGTGTGTAGGTGGCGAGCAGTGACCATGGATGTGCGGTGGCGCGAGCGAGACTGGTCGCAACTGCGAGATACTATGGCCAATGCGAGGCCTACAGTTCGAGCGTCTTTAGCAGCCAGTGGGTTGCTAAAGTTTTTTGAGTGCCATTTGATACGGGCCCAGGAGTATTTTCTCCAGTTCCTGCTCGAGATGTGGAGCCCCAAGAAGCACTGCTTCCTCGTGCGAGGAGAGCAGATCCCCTTCACTACGGTGGAGGACATATATTTCTTGACTGGGCTCCCCTTCCAGGGAACATCGTTGCCGGCAGTGCCTGTGCTGTCGAGGGACACTCATCTACGCACTGTCGCCAAGCGATACTGCTTAGGCGAGCATTACATGATCGGGACGTCAGTGAGCATTAGTGGGATAGATGCCCTGCTGCATCGTTGCATAGTAGCGATGATAGTGCGGGTGTATGGGTCACGAGCGACCCACCGGATTAGTGGTGGTGAGCTGTTCCTGATGGAGAGGGTGGTGGTGGGCCATGAGCGGTTCACCTGGGGTTTGACCCTGCATGCATAGATGATTGCGCAGCTGGACCATTGTCGGTCTAGAGGTGTTGGGGAGTTTGCATTTGGCTCCATTATGGTAGCCTATTTTTTGGAGAGGGTGCCGATGCTATGCCCGAGGGTGCTCCTAGAGGCACCAGGGGTATGAGAGCCGCGCTTGAGGTGGTGGTCTTAGATTTTGGTTCGCCACGGTGGTGGTGAAGGCGGGCACTACTTTTCGGCGCAGATGGCGCACATATGGCGGCAGATACCGCAGGTCATACTGCAGTACCCCTATGCTAGGGTAGACTTTCGGGGGGACCTGGATATGGTATTGCCTCCTGGGGAGGTTTTTGATCACAGAGGTATGTTGTGTATTTATATGTTTTGATTTATGATGTGATTTTGATATACCAGGTTATATGTATGATGTATAGACACTGATTACGATTTGTTGTTTGTTGCTTTGTGTATGTGCAGATTTGGCACCTCGCGGGCGCGAGGTGGAGTTGTATAGGCCGCCGGTGCAGCCAGAGGGGAGGCCTCCACGTGGAGAGAGGTGGCCACAGGATGAGGCTGCGGGGACACCACAGAGCCCGAGAGACTGGCGAGGAGGCACTGTTTTGATGACCCTGGTGCGGGGCCATCACATGCTCCTCTGGCAGTGACCGGAGGTGATGATGATGATATCCCCCGTCGGTTTGAGACAGTGTTGCGGGATGTGCCTGAGGGCATGTGGATTCATATCCAGGAGGAGGAATTCATGGAGCAATGTATAGGGTTACCGCTAGCATGGTGGTCGATCATGTGACGAGCAGCTGTGCTCGCCACCATGACTAGTGGATGCCTGCCACCGGGGCAGGAGGGTCCTGCAGGTGCTCCACCAAAAACCGCCTGGGGCAGATAGGGATGGGCCACCACCTCCTCCTGAGGGAGGGGTAGTTGGGGGTGCGATAGAGGCCCCCTGATTGTATGTATATATTTTGTTCACTGTTTTTGATAGGCTGGTGAGCCGACTTTTTGTACCGAGATGTGGCACGGGCTTGAGGGCCGATGTATGTTTGTTGTATGTAAACATTCAGATGGCTGGGGAGGCCTTGATATATATATGAGTATACACCTTTTTGATATCCAAATGTGTGATGTACATGTGTTTTGTGTGTTGATGTTGATGATGTTGATGTTATCTATATGCTGTGACAGGATATATGTGATGTTTATGTATGTGTAGCTTGATGTGATATATGCCAATCTAGCACCATGTTAGCTATTCCATCTGTTGTTTGATTCAATTCTCGGGGAATATGTGTAAATGTAATGGAATCAAAATGTCGAGATAATAATATAACCTACAGGTACTTGCGAAAGAGGCACGGATCGCGTACACGATACACATTGTTGAGCTGAAGAACGACTAGCTGGGAGTCGATAAAAACGCTAAGGTGACGAATATGATGATGTTGGGCGTCGGTCAGGAGGCCAATGACAGTAGTGTATTCGGCTTGGTTATTGGTTGCTAGTCCTAAACAGATGCCACTAGAATGTAGCATTTCATGTGAAGGGGTGTAGAGAGCCCAAGCAGCCGAAGCGAGATTTTGTGTCCAACGGCTGGCGCCATCGGCGTAACCAATGTGGTAAGCTGGTGGAGGAGTCATCTGTCAATAGCATAAAGGATAGTTTAGATGAGGGAGAAAAAATATTAAAAACACTAGAAAAGAAAAATAACCTAAAGTAGCTTGACTACGTTTAAGCATAAAATTTCTTGAGGTATAACCCATTGACAGGTTCTTTGAGCGTGAGGCCTTCGGGGGAGGCCAGGATGTATGCACCTTTGGTGAGGCAATGTTGGATGATGTAAGGGCCATGCCACAGTGATTCAAATTTGTCGTGGCCAAAGGTATCATGGGTGATATCATAGGCTAGGACAAGGTCGCCTTCGCGAAATGATCGAAGGTTGACATGGCGATCAAAGGTAGCTTTAGATCATTTTTTAGCTGCCTCGTTGTTCTGTAATGAGGATCGAAGATCCTCATCCAGAGACTCCAAGTTCAACAAGCGCTGCTCCATTGGAGAAGTGTCAGGTAAAAGCTCAATTGCGGTGCGAAGGGTGGGGATTTCGCACTCGATGGAAAGAGTTGCCTTGACCCCATGGACTAAGTGAAATGGCGTGAAACCCGTGGCGGTCTTCACAGCCGTTCAATAATCCCATAGCGCGGAAAATAACATATGATGCCAATTGGTTTTATGTTTATTAACCGTGCACTGTAACATGGTCTTGAGGACTTTGTTCACTGCCTCGACCTGTCCATTTGACTGAGGATAGTATGGTGAGGAAAACTCGTGAGAGAATCCTAATCGAGATGAGAGTTCGACGAAGATGTCATTCTCAAAATGTTTCTCATGATCGAAAACGAGTTGGAGTGGTACTCCGAACCTGGATATGACGTGATTGAAGAAAAAATGCACTGCAGTGTCAGCGGTGTTGTTGAAAGTGGGCATAGATTCAGCCCATTTGGTGAAGTAATCGATAGTGACAACAATGTATTTGTGACCATTGCTGGAGGGGGGATTACAAGTCATAAATTCAATGCCCCATTTGCAAAAGGGGCCTGCAGTGATGACCGGGTGTAGAAGAGCAGGGGGAGCTCGGGCTTTGTTGGCATAGAGCTGACATTGCTCACATCTTTTCACGGCATGAATGCAATCATAAAACAGGGTAGGCCAAAAGTAACTGGCTCGGATAATCTTTTGAGCCATGGCGATGCCCAAAAGATGGCCCCCACAAGCGCCACTGTGGCAGTCGTTTAAGACTCTGTCGGCCTCGTCAATAGTTAGGCAGCGATGAAGAATGGTGTCGACGCCCCACCGATATAGGATGTCATCGATGAGGAGGTAGCGGGGTGCTTGATGGCGAATGCGCCGACGATCATCTCATGATAGGTGAGTTCTGAAATTTTGAGTTCATAGGTAGACGAGGAGGTTGCCATACCAAGGATCATCGAAAGCGATGTAAAAGAGATGTTCATCGGGAAAGTCAGTATTGACGGGGGTACTGGGTGTGTCAGAGGGAAGGGTCGTGACAAGTTCGGCAAGAACGAGGGCCTTCTTACTCTTTGGTGTTGAGAACTCGAGGTCATATTCCTGAAGGATAACGATCCATCAAGCAAATTTTCCGTTAACTTGGCGACGGCTGAGCAAATATTGCATAGGGTTGGAATCTACGACGACCTTGGTGGTGCGAAGCAGAATGTAGTGACGCAGCTTCTAGACTGCGAGGACAACTGCAAAAGTGAGTTTCTCTTCGTGTTTGTACTTCAGGGGTGGTCCTGAGAGGTTCTTACTGACGTAGTAAATGACGTGTTCACGATTTTCATCTCTGAGCTGGACGAGGACGCCGACTACTGATACAGCTGATGCTGATACGTAGAGGATGTAGTCGTGATTGTAGTCAGGTGCACTGATCAAAGGTGCATTGGAAAGCGCTACTTTCAGATCATCAAACGACTGTTGGGCATAGTCGTCCCAATGAAAAGGGATGTCGTGACGCAGTAAGTGAAGGAAACCATGCACGCGTATAGCGTAATCAGGAACAAAGTGTCTAAGAAAGTTGGCTTTGCCCTGGAGACTCTGTAGTTGGCACAAATTCCGAGGAGGTGGAATTTCGATGATGGCTTTGACTTTTAGGGGGTCCACGATGATACCGCTTTGGGAAACGATGAAACCAAGGAGGCGCCCTGCGGTGACGCAGAACACACACTTGAGAGGATTCAAGCGGATGTTGTACCGACGACACCATTGAAAGATGACTCGTAAATCATCGAGTTGTTGGGTGCGCTTCTTGGATCGAGCGGTGAGGTCGTCCAAGTAGGCGAGAATGATTGCAGCCAGATCATGAAATATGTATGTCATGGCCCGCTGGAAAGTTGCACCGGCATTTTTGAGTCCGAAGGGCATGACACGATATGCAAACGTACCCCACGGGGTAATGAATGCGGTTTTGTACTGATCGGCTGGGTGGATTTGAATTTGGTTATAGCCAGAGAATCCATCCATGAAGGAGAGAGCCTCGTGGCTGGCGCAATCGTCGATAATCTGATCGATGAAAGGCGTTGGAAAGTTGTCTTTTGGACAAGCATTATTGAGATCGCGAAAATCGATGCTGATGCGAATAGAGCCCTGTTTTTTGTCGACGGGTACAGGGTTGGAAACCCATGATGTATAAGCAATGGGGTAAATGAATCCGGCCGTACGTAATTTGTCAATTTCAACTTTGATAGCCGCGGCCTTGGATGGGTATAGCGATCGCTATTTCTGGCGAATAGGTGTGATGTCGGGCCAGGTGTCGATGCGATGTTCGACGATGGAGGGGTCGAGGCCAGGCATCTCCGTGTATGACCAGGCGAAGATATACCTAAATTCTTGGAAGAGGGCTTTATATGCGGTGATTTCCTGAGGAGTACAAGTAGCTCCAATGATGATTTCTTCGACAATGCCTGGTTTAATGGAAATATCGATTTTGATGGTGGGGGAAATGTTGGCTAAATTACCTTCTTCAAAAGCATTGGGTGCAGGAATAGGATTGTTGAACCAATCGATAGTCCCTGATGGGATAAAATCTTTGGTTTCGATTGCGTAAATGGGGTTGTGGCTAGGAGGCATGAGGGATTCCTGTGGAAGGAAGAGTGCACGATGATGTAGTGCTTCCCAGGGAGAGTCCGGGCATTGTAGCTCTTCCAGTATTTCTTCGTCGCATTGGCAATGACGGGAATATAATGGATCGTGAGGAGTGATCTCAGTGATGGTGTGAGTGCCCCCTGCTGAGGAAACAGAGGGGGTATCGCTAGGAGAGGGTGAGGGTTCACTCAACATAAACCATATATTGAGGTACTGAGGGGTACCCGTGGTGGTGGGATGGAGAGTCTCCGTAGAGGAATGAGAAGGAGAGTTGGGTGGGTTACGGGGTAAATCCTCAGATACGTCATCTAAGAACCATGGAGGTGTAGGGAGGGCCTCGGGCTCGGGAGAAATGACGGGAAGATTCACCAGTGGCGAAGTGAGGTCAACTACTGCCTCTGCGGGTTAGTGTAGCAGGGCTAATTGACGTTGCCGATATTCGATGATGATTGGACACTGGTAGGTACAATGAGCCAATGAATCACAAAGAGAGCGAGGGCATCTCATGCGTTCATTAACTGAAGTAGTGACATAGCAAATGTCAGTGATAGGTGTTGTGGAGGATGTAGCCGGGCATGGGTTGTTCTGAAAGTCTCGGCTTACGATAGCTAATGCCTGCCGAAAACGAGGCAGTGCTAGACAATGATGGGTGTGATGGCCATACTCAGAACAGATGGCACACGTGAATTTGGTCTTCAACCCTTTACTACTGGACGGTTGAGTGGTAGCAGTAGTAATGGATGGTGTGGGGGTTGGATTGGGGGGAATCAAATTCCGTAATTTCGGTAGTGATGGGCAGTCGTTGGTTTGGTGACCCTCTTTGTCACACAATGCGCAAGGTGGTGGGATGTGCGGAGGAAGTGGAGTTGTGGGCTCCTTCTGCTTTCTTCTTCCCCCAGCAGTAGTAGGGGGGGTAGGGAGTATNTGGGGGTAGTGGGGGTAGTGGGAGTGAGGACAGGAATCGTCATGGGGAGTCCTGCCTGTGGGTGAGGGACCATCTCAGGTGGATGTAAGTACCACACTGGGATTGCTAACACCATATTGGGTAGTGTGAGCGTTGCGGCTACCTGAAAAGCTTCTATACTGGGTGGACGGTAAAAGAAGGGAATTTGAGTGAGGGGTCGGGGAACTGTTTCCCAAATGGGATTAGGCCTTTGAGGGGGTGTGGATTCGTGGACCGTAGGTGTCGATGAATGCGCAGGAGGCTCTTGTGAGAGTGGTGCTGCGACTATTGAGACGTCAAGAATGACTGAAGCCTCCTGAGGAGGACGAACATCCTCCTGTTGAGTTTCGTTAGATGAGATGATGCATACTTGACCAGGGGGAAGGAGTGGTGGTGCTACATGGTACGTCCCTAATAAGGATGGATCTTTGAAAATACCAGGACCCATCTCAACGAGTGGATATACATCTTGGTTGGGGTGAATAAGAGGAAGAATGTTATCGAGATTGACAGATGGATTAGGCTCATAATGTGAGACTTGGTCAATGGTTACAATCTTCCCATTGTGGGGGAACATGATTGTCCTAAAGACTGATGAGGCCACTGCCTTCATAGCATACATGTAGCTACATCCAAGCAAGATATTGTAATCGAGTTGAGCGTTGATAACTTCGATGTCAATCAGGATAGTTTTTCCCCCGAGTTCCACGGGGACGTTTTGGAAGAGCCCTTCGGGGGATGATGGTCGTCTGTCGTAAGCTCGTAATGTGATGGCGGAAGGTATGAGTTTCAGGGAACTAAGTTTCTGCCATACTGTTTTGGACATGATGCATGTAGATGCCCCTTCATCGATGATACATCGATGGATGGTGATGTTCTGTATTTTGACTGGTATTTGAATAGCAACTGCGGTGGGAAGATGTGGTTTGCAGCTATCAAGGTCAAAGGTGATGAGTCGAGTATCGGCAGGGTCGACTGCGCCTAGAGTGAAAAGTAGTGATTTTCTCTGAGTAGGACAAGTCTGGAGGACTTCCAGAACTGACATGGCAGCCGGGGATTGTGCTAAGTCATCTACCAAGCTGTAGTTATGAGCGGCCCTAGCCTGTGGGTTGTGGACATTCCTGCGCAATGGGATGCGAGGGATGCGTAATGGTGGTTCGGTGGAAGGGCAGGGGATCACCAACAGAGGTCACGTTGGTGTAGGGTTTGTTTCTACAGATGTAGGAGTAGACTCAGCTGTTGCAGGATACTGACGATTGCATGTTTGCAGGAGGATTTCTTCCTCACTGGTAAGGAGAATTGTTCGTTTTGCTGGATTGTTGGGATTGTGGTATTGGCCCACCTGAGGTGGGGGATGCTGTGTGTCCTGTTGGGTGTTTATCACACCTTGATGTGGGATAGGATTTTGCAGCACGACGAGAGGGGGTGGTTGCGTGTATTGATGTTGTGCCTGCTGTGGGGTAGGTTGCACAGGAGACGGGAGAAGACTCCCCGAGTCTTTCAACCTTTTGAAATCAACGATCTGTGGGCAATGGTGAGTGTAATAACCATATACGCCACAAAGAGCACAAGGGTGGATAGTTTTTACAGTATTCCTCCCTTGGCATTTGTTGTTATTGCCCCCTTGAGGGTTTTGGTTCCCTTGGTTCTGATTGCCCCCAGTGGGTTGATGTTGTGGGGGTTGATTCCCGCCTTGACCAGGATTGTTGTTGTTATTTCGGTTCCTTCCTTTCCTCTTAGTGTTGTTTGAGGGGTGAGTTGGATTGGCTGTGTTCAACTGTTCAAAATTCTGATATTGTTGAGCAGCAGAGGGTTGAACAAAATTTACCCCCGTATGAGGATGTGGGGGAGCCATAGGTTGTGGAGGACCCGGAAAGGGAAAGTAAGGGTTCTGTGGTGGTGCGGCTCCATAAGGTACATAGGAAGGTGGGGCGCTTTCACTAGTACTATAAGGTGATGTGGAGGGGGGACCACTAGTGTTTGGAAGAGGTGGATGTATGGGAGGTGCCGGTGGTGGTCCACTAATGGGTGGAGGTGTAGCAACAGGGTATGAATGTTGGTAAGGGGGTGGGGGATAATAAGAAGTGCCCCCATATGCTGGTGGGTACTGAGGTGTTCCATACATCGGTGGTGGTTGGGGTTGTGGACTATGGTGCGTGGTGGCACCTATTAGCCCGTCTGCTGAGTGAGACATCCCTGGTTTGTCTTGACCGAATGGCACAGGTTTGGGAAGATCAGGAAGTACCGTATATAAGTATCCTGACTGTGCGTAGATGAGGTCATATTGCTGGGCTTTACTGATGGCTTCTTCTTCGGATTGTGGGAAGGTGGAAGCTACCTCCTTACCAAGGAGAGCGGCAAATGATCTAAGAAACCAGTCAAGACATTGCTGCTTGGTGGTTTCTGCTTTACACAAACTACGTCGCCTACGCCACTCATGAATGTGGTCAGCAATGTGGGTGGCTGAGGACTGCTTGAAATTAGACAGTAGTTCTAGACCATTTTCATGGCGAATAGGTAATTGGAAGAAAGTTAAGAAGGCTTTGGCCAAGGATTCAAATGTTGTGTGGGACCCTGATTTTTCTTCGACATACCATTTGGCTGATGCGCCAGTGAGTGTGCGTTGAAAAAGTCGTAATCTGACAGAGTCGTCCATGATGCTATTGGAAGAACACCATAGATGAAAGGTCATGACATGGATGGTGGGGTCATCCCCCGCCTTCCCTTCAAACTTTGGTATGTCTGAAGGAAGTTTGGTTGGCATTGCAGGCCATGTGGCGTCATGCAATATAGGATCATTAGTGAGCTTGGTGAGATCCGGAATGTTGAGAGAGGCCAAGTATGGCATCTGTAGTGGGGGTGGAGGGTTAGCTCTAACCATGGTGTGTTGTGAACCTGACCCTTGATGGGGACTAGGTGGGTTGGCGCTCCCTCCTTGAGAGGAAGTGGGTCCCCCGCTTCCGTGCAAAGGAGAGCGAGTGGACAGATGACCTTGGGAAGAAAACCCAAGTAAGGTAGAACTAAGCAAAGCTGATCCCAAGATGGTAGCACTCACAGGAGTGTGTGAAGGAGGTACCGATGAACGGGTACGACCAGATACTCCCCCTAAGATAGGAGGAAGGTTTAGCAAGTGTCGTGAACGACGGGGGTTCTGTTTTTCCCCTATGATGTCAGACTAGTTGTGTGAAATGTGTGCAACAAGTGGTGAGAGAAAATATAAAAACAAGAGCCTTTTGTTGTGATGATCTTCACAATATATATATCAAAGTCATACTGTAATCAGATTTGCATCATACATAAATGAAAAAAAAGCATATATGTGGGTAAGAGGGTTTTTGTCCGCGTGGGGGAATAAAAAAGGAAAGCAAAAATGTTCGTGTCCTAGAAGACGTAACGTCCTTCCTCTCAAACAACACTGGATCTTCCAATAGCTCTCAACAGTGGGGCCTGAAGTCACTGGAAGAGACACTAGTGAAAAATGAAATAACTGGTTATAATGAGGGGTAGAGGGGGCAATATCCTGAAAGAGCTGGCGATACTTCCTAATAGCCACACAAAATCCAATCAAGGTGCGATTGCAGCCCACAACCGCCACCCGGGTAGATGTCCTAAAAAATTGGTCACTAGGTACCTCGGTCCAAGCGCGGCATTTAGATTTTCGGCCTAAGAAATGGGTCATGGGTTGGATCCCGTCCAAGAGGTGGGTGCCTCAAGGGGGGACGCACAGAACAACCGGACCTCGGCCTTTGACCCTTCACGGGTATCTCCCTACCTTATGGTGATTGGAACGCTGGACTTGGAGGATTTGAAGTTCCCTATTTGTCAACTTCTATGTTTGAAAGTGTGAGAACCAGATAACGGGGGGTTATTTGGATGCCTACCCCCGAAATCCTACCTAGACTAAAATTTTCTTTTGGCACCTCCTGTGGAGGAATTTAAGGCGCGCCCTAGGGGCGCGCCTATGAGGTAGACTCTCCAGTGGAGTCGCCAGTCTGTTTGCACCCAATTCGTCACTAGGTGAGCAAATTAAGAGTGCTTACATGCCCAGTTGGGCTCTACTAGGCATGACAGCTGCAAAAGGAAAGGTTAGAAAGAAAAACAACAAAGTTATAAACAAAAATTTAAACTAAGACAAATAAAAACTAAAAGCATATGAGAAAATGAAAAATAGAGACAAATGGACCAATATCACCAATGTATAAGCTGATCTGTTGATGAAATCCAAAGGCACAAAGAAGAAAGGGGACTTGGGTCCCTTCTTTCT
>ML785474.1:63293-90560 GCA_009831015.1 Picea engelmannii
ACATTTTCATTTTGAATCATCTTGTACTTGAACATTTAAGTGGGGTAAAAGGAGGTTGCCCCCTCGAAGAGGCTTATTATATGAAATTATCTCTTTTTCAAGGCGTTGAGTACTTTTTCTGAGGTTTTTCTATGCTATATTAAAGTTTGGTTCTTAACATAACTCTAGGTGGGTGAGGGAATTAAAGATAATTAATTAATTAAAGAAATCAATTTATGGAGGAATGTAGGGGATGGGGGACACTTGTACGGAGAGGAAATTTTAGAAAATTATTTCTAAAACTTTAATTAAATGAGATTTTAGGAAAGAAAGGAAGTTCAAAACTCTATAAAATGAAGGAAGGAGAAGGATGAAGGATCATCTTTTGTTTGTGTAACGTTATGCTGCAGAAATATCGACTTGACTGATTTACTTCTGGGGAGTTGGGATACCCAACTCAGAGAGGAGTGGTAGCTCGGCCTTGTGAGGTGAGCTGGGAGCTAGAGATAACCTCTGGATAGTGTGTGTGGCCCTTTTGTGGCTCGGGGGACTAAGGGGGAAGAAGAGTACCCCTAGCATTGGTTGGGAGGTACTGGTGAGGTCTCGACGGTCGGCGAGAGGGAGTTGCATGGAGCGCAGGACGACATTCGAAGTGGGTGATCAGACAATGGTACACTCTTTTATTTTGTAAAGTAGAATGCGTTAGGACTTATGCTTGGATCTGCATGTTGATTTGTAAATGGATTGTATGTTTAGATTGATAGCAGATCCCTTTTTCTTAGCCTAGCTGATTGTTTGGTTGATTGATTTCTGGTGGCCTTCGTCCCTACCTGACTGGACAACCCTGTGGTTTGACTGTGACCCATGCGAATGTTTGCTTTTCATCCCTAGCACACCAGTCCTTGCCTGGGCAGTCGACCAGGAGCCTGATCTACGATCGTCGCCTTAGCGTTAAAAGACCTATGGATCTTAATGCCCTTCTTTTCTGTGCGAGGATGGTGAACAAAGGATGACCCTATCCGCTGTCAACCTCTGTTGTTGTCCTTGGCTGATTTTTGTCTTATGCCCTGATGCGTTCATTAACCCTATAGAATTTTATTGTTGGCAAGGTTTTGCCATGAACTTGGCATGTTTATATCTATTGTTATCTCGTTTTACTTCGCCTTTTTATCTCGCTGGACATTCCTGCGTTTTCATATTATTGACTACGTTTTTATGCATGCATGGATAAATTTTACTCTGTGATTCTCCTTTTTAGACAACATTCTCCCCACGTATTGCTTGGCATTTTACACCGCCTTCCACCAGTTTTCACACAACGTTCTGGTTGGGTTTTACTATTCCTTGGTTTGGATCCTTATGGTTAATACACCATGATTTTCTTGGCGTTTGACACACTACAATATCATATTACTCCTATGATGGATTGACATTTTATTTCTACTATAGCAATTGAAGTGGTGATTACAATACATAGAATTGAGATTCAATTACGCAAATAGGGAGAATAAACAAATAGCATTAGTTCTAGCATTTGAAATAGTGTCTTTATAATACTACAGTGATATTACCAAGATATTCATACTTAATACTTACCACTGTGATCCTTATGCCTTCTGCGTTGACTCTTCATGGCTGTATATACATGGATGTTGTATATTCGTATTTAATTTATTGTTGTGTAGTTTTATAATCTGTTGACAATCCCCAGTATAGTTATAATTCATTGTTGTATATAAATGGAAGCGGTATAATCGTAGTTAATTTATTACTATGTTTTAATGTGTAAATATCATGTGATAAGTGTTAATGTGTAATAGTAGTGATTTTCCTTTTATGAAAACAATTTATATAGTGAATCCATGATAGCAATTGCATTTCTGATAGAAAACTCATACAACGATTTTATAGATATTGCATAATGGAAAATTCATTTTGTAAAATTGTTTCTGTAAAATTTGTTCTGGCAAATTCATTCTGGAAAATTCGTTTCTGGAAATTTCGTTTTGTAAAATTGTTTCTGTAAAATTTGTTCTGGCAAATTCGTTTCTGGCAAATTTGTTTTGTAAAATTGTTTCTGTAAAATTTGTTCTGGCAAATTCGTTTCTGGCAATTTCGTTTGCGAAATTGTTTCTGTAAAATTTGTTCTGGCAAATTCGTTTCTGGAAAATTCGTTCCTGGCAAAGATGCCCTTCCTCCTTAAAATTTTAGTTGATTTCTAGAATGTTAGTTGCACGTTATAACTATCGATGTTTTATGCAATTTTAGATAAGAAACAAAAAAAATCTATTCTTTCAATGCAAAATCAAGAGCAACTTTCTAAATAAAAAGGATTATGTTCCTTAATTACAAAAATTAGTAACTTTACTCCTTTCATAAATGAGTTGAAACATTCCTTATTTTATGCCAAAATTGTGTGCCCAGGTAGTGTAAACGAATGGAGCCCGTGCCCTTGAAAAAAGGGAAATAATATAAAGTAGTTATAAAACTTTAACTTTCTTTGTAGCTATACTCACTCCCAGTGCAATTATTGTCCCTACTTGCACACTTGTCGTGATGTATGTTTCCGCGCCTTGTTAATGTTGGTAAATGCATCAATGGAATTGGTATGTGTTAATGTAGTCAGACTATTGCTGGAATGTATTGAGTTAATATTGTCTCCATGATGTTTCCTGCCATGACGTAGTTAGTATTGTTAGTGGTATATTAATTGATAGGTCATTTATTATTTAATGCCATGTTATTAAATGCCTTGGTAATTTGCTGTATAATAAGGGCTTTTATTATTGCTTCATTGTTTATTTTAAATGGTAGCCTTCTAAGTTTGAAATGGATGCTATTGTCATCAAGATTAACGGCTAGTTAGAAGGAGTGTTGGATTAAAGATGGGTTGCATATTTCACCTTGCTAGACTGGTTGTATTTAATGTCCATTTGCTTATTGGCTCATTTATAATTTTAGTCAAGCTAGTTAGCCTACAATTGATGTTACTTATATTTTTAACCATGTTGAAGTTCAGACTGGCTTATTGGATTCTATTTAATGTTGATTTTATATGGCGCCTTAAGATAATGTGGATGCAATATTGATGGTTTTAGCTTCTCGTTTCTTACGCAATGAATTGTATGTTGTAAATGATAATCATAGATGTTGGGTTTCTTACGCATCAGGGTTTATGCAGTAGATGGTGGTTCTAGATAATTAGTTTTTTTTCATCTAGTTTATTTTTGGTTGATGCCCTTAAACTTATTTATTTCTTGCGCACCTGAAAATTAAGGTTTTGCATGACGTATTGCATAATGTTAGATTTTACTTCTTGCACGCAAGGGAATGTCAATGTAATGTATGGTAGATGGTTATTTACTTCTTGCGTCATCAAATTTATTGTAACAATTCCGAGTGTAAGAGGGTTCAATGTGTGACCTTATATAAATAACATAGTTTTCATTTTGAGCGTAAATAAAGTGTTTCAATGTCTACCTTATGCAAAATAATTTAAGAGCCGACTTTAAATATTCTTAAAAGATTTATAGAATTGATTATTGTGGAGGGAAGTGTCCAGTATGATCTTGATGTTGTCTTTTAGCTTGTCATCTTGGACTTGCACTTGAACCTGGGCTTGAGCGTTTCTTATGTGTCCTAGATGTCCTAACCATTGCAGGGTAGGACGGGTGGGTAGTCAATCTTATTTTTGTTGTCAATTGATTGTCGTTCTTTTCTTCCGGATGCTTGATGTGTGTCTTAGGTCGTTATGTTGTGGTCGTAGTTCCATGCATTATGTTCGTCGTCATGTTGCGATGCAAGGTAGAATGTATTTATTACCCTTGTACACACGTGCACACAATTTTTTTTTTTCACTTGTTATAAAAGGTTTTTTGTCGTAACTAATGGGAGGTTTGTTACATATGGTATCAGAGCGGGTTCAACCTGCGACTTCGGATTGCTACGGCTTTTGTTGATATGATTGATTACACTGTTGCCGATCGAGTTGACTTGTGTGTGTGCAGGTAATCATGGTTAGAGGACGCTGTGGAGGCAGATGACGGGGTGCTAGGGGAGGAGGCGCAACACCTCCAATAGCATCCATGCCTGAGGGGTCTAACCCCCAGGGAGACGAGTAGGTTCTTGAACAGGAGAAGATAGTAGTTGGCGATGTGGTTGGAATGATGAGATATTTTTAGGGCATGTCCAAGGCACTAATTAGTTGTTTGGACAAAGATGAGGCCAGGGCTCCGACACCCGCTGAGGTTCCATCGCGCGCTCTGGTCAGTACTGGTAGCTTTCACCGTGAACTCAAGAAGGTCAAATTTCCTGAGTTCTTTGTTTCCCCGGATGATGCAGCCACCAAGGCATGGTTGGAGAACATGGCAATGTACTTCGCACTTCGCGATTACACCTCCAACATGAAGGTCTGCATGGCAGTCTTTCAACTGAAGGGGAGCACTCTTCTATGGTGGAAGACGCTCCTACCACAATTGAACTCCTACCACAATTGAACATGGTCATCGAAGATGTGTCATAGGAACTGTTCAAGGAACGGTTCCAAGAGAGATAACTTTTAGAGGAATTTATTGAGCATCAACTCAATGAGTTCAATGCCTTACGACAAGGAGGTCGTACGGTGCCCGAGTACAAGGCCCATTTTATGGAGCTGCTCTAGTATGCTCCGCAACTTAACACTGAGAAACTTAAGGTCAACAGGTTCATGTTCAGCCTTAATGGTAGCCTGTGTGAAAAGGTTAGGATTTTGATGCCTCAAACCTTGCATGATGCTGTCCAGAAGGCCCTCATAATAGAGGAGGAGCTTATCAGTGGGGGTCAGACTAGGACTCCAGCGAGACCAACAGGGAAGGTTTCATTTGGAACACAGTAGCACCAGACACCAGCGAGACATATGCTGAGATATCGTGGCTTCCAGAGGGGATCCACTTTCACTACACCTTGGCGACCGCCACCTCAGCAATGGATAGCTTATCGGGGACCACAGCATCAACAACAACGTTGTCTATAGCAACAATAGTTTAGGCCTGTTCAGCAGAATAGAAAAGGGTTCTAGACTGGTGGGCCGTCATCTTCTACTTCGGGTACCAGGACTACTGGGCTGAAGAAGGGGTGTTGAACGTGTGGGGAGCCACACTACCAGCGCAATTGCCCGATGGAGAGGACTAGAGCATCCAAATCAGCCGGACCCACTACCGTGGGACATATGGGCAAGGCCCATCGGATTCATGCAGTGGTGAATAACTGCCAGGCAGAGCATCAGTCGACTGTGCTTGAGATGATAGGTACCTTCACTGACCAGACCCTTAGTATTTTGATAGATCTCGGTGCTACCGAGAGTTTCATTTCTGGTGCAGCGCTAAAAAGGATTAAGGTAAAGGCAGTCAAATAGGATAAGTTTATCTTTGTGGAGATGGCTTCGGGAGACAAACAGAAGGTTGTAGGAAAGGTTACGGGCTGTGTCCTTAACCTGGGAGAGTTTGTCACAAGGGCCAACCTGTATGTCACAATATTAGGATCTTATGATGTCGTGATTGGTATGGACTGGTTGGAATCACATGAGGCGATACTCAACTGTAAGACAAAATGATTGAGCTTGGTCAATGACGAGGGACAGAGACATGTGATTGTAGGAAGGAACCAGGGAGTTTCCATGAGGTTCATCTCTTCCTTACAACTATGGAAGAGTATGCGCAAGGGGTGAAAGCTTTATGCGATCCTTGCGTTAAATGAGAAGGGAGTAGCGGAAGGTCTAGAACACCTTCCGGTGGTGAAGGAGTTTGCGGACGTATTTCCAGAGGAGTTACCTAGGATGCCATCAGAGAGGGAATTGGAGTTTACCATAGACCTAAAACTGGGGACTAAACCAATCACAAGAATGCCTTATCGGATGTTGACCCCAAAGTTACAAGTGTTGAAAATGCAATTGAAGGAGTTGTTGGACCTGGGACTAATATGTCCTAGTGTGTCACCGTGGGGTGTACCTGTTATTTTCATATGAAAGAAGGACAGATCGTGGAGGATTTGAATTGAATACCGTCAAATGAATAAGGCCACGATCAAGAATCAATATCCCTTGCCAAGAATTGATGATATGTTCGATCAAATGAAGGGTGCGACGGTGTTCTCCAAGATCGATTTGCGATCAGGGTATCACCAGTTGCGGATCAAGGAGGATGACATCCCTAAGACCACCTTTAAGACGAGGTTTGGACATTACGAGTTTATTGTTTTACTATTTGGACTGACAAACGCCCCAGGGGTATTTATGAGTTTGATGAACCGGGTGTTCCGCGAGTACTTGGACAATTTAATCCAAGTATTCATTGACGATATTTTGATTTACTCTCGGACGATGGAGGAGCATGGCAATCACTTGCGCTTGGTACTACAGTGTATACGAGAGCACAAATTGTATGGAAAGTTGTCCAAATGCTCTTTTTATCAAACGAAGATTCACTACATAGGGCATGTCATCTCCGGCGAAGGCATCGTCGTGGATCCAACAAAGGTCGAGGCTATTATGGAACAACCTACGCTGATGAATGTACCGAAAGTGCGTAGATTCATGGGTTTAGCAGGATACTATCGACGGTTCATCGAAGGGTTTTCGAAAATAGCAAATCCGATCAAGGAATTGGAGAAGAAAAGCAAGAATTTTGTTTGGACCGAGAAATGTGCGGAAGCATTTCAAAGGCTCAAGGAGTTGTTGACAACAACGTCAATACTAAAGGTCCCTGACATGGATGCAGACTTCTTGGTATGCCCTGATGCATCCAAGGAAGGCTTAAGCGGAGTCTTGATGCAAGATGGACAAGTGATTTCTTACATTTTGAGGAAACTGAGAAGGCATGAGGAGAACTATGCGACGCATGATTTGGAGTTATTAGCCATTGTATATGCCTTGAAGGTTTGGAGACACTACCTTGTTGGACAAAAATTTGAACTAAAGACTGACCATTGTGGACTACAACACTTATTTATGCAAAGTGACCTGAACGCGCGACAATGGCATTGGTTGGAATTGCTTAGCGAGTAGGACATCGAGATTACTTACATAAAAGGAACAGTGAACTGAGTGGCGGATGCATTGAGTCAGAGACCATGCATCTTTTCGGTGTTTCCTCTTCAGATGAATCTACGTGAAAAGATTCTAACTTTACAATGTGACAATGACTGGTGAAAAGAGGTCAAGGGTTTTATCAGACAGAACACAATGATGGTACCATAATTTGAAGGATTTTCATTTGATAGTGACTGATTATTGAGGTTTGAAAATCAGATCTACACACTGCCAAGTGACGAGCTGAGGATGTTGATCCTGAGCAAGGCTCATAGAGCAGTTTACATGGCTCACCCGGGAGTCATGAAGATGAGGGTAGACCTTAAACCCTTATTCTTCTAGAAGGGAATGAAGGCCGACATAGTCAACTATGTGGCCAGATCTCTAGAATGTCAGCAGGTAAAAGATGAACATAGAAACCCAGCATGGGAAGTTATTTCAATGCTTTTTATTATTGGATTGCCACAGACGACAATGAGACATGACTCGATTTTCATAGTAGTATACACTCTAATGAAGAGTTCTCACTTTATCCCTATGCGTACAACGTATCAGGCACCTGACATCGCTAGAGTTTTCATCAGTGAGATTGTGAGGTTGCATGGCATGCCTAAGAGGATTATATTCGATCGAGGATCAGTATTTACTGGATGATTTTGGACGAGTTTCCAAGAGTCCTTGGGAACCCAAATTAACTCTAGTACTGCGTATCACCCAGAGACTGTCAGATAGACCGACCAAATAAACCAAACCTTGGAGGATAGGTTGTGCATGTACGTGATGGACCAACAAAAGTGTTGGGAAGAATTCTTGCCACTAGTGGAGTTTGCTTACAACAACAATTGCCAAAGCACCATTAAAATGGCACCTTTCGAGTTTCTTTATGAGCGACCGTGTCAGACGCCCTTGAGTTGGGATCGGCTGGAGGATAGGGTCCTGGTGGAACCAGAAGCGATCCAAGAAATGGAAGAGAAAATGCAAACAATAAGACAAAGGATTAAAGAAGCGCAGAATCGATAGAAGAGTTATGCCAATGCGCACCGTGTTGACCGTAGTTACGAGGTCGATGATCGAGTCTACTTGCGGGTTAAAACACATAAGAGTGCGATCAAGTTTGGTAAGGGAGCTAAACTCTCTCCTAGGTTCATGGGACCTTTCGATATTGTGGAGAGAAAGGGGCATGTGGCCTATCAACTAACCTTGCCTGATTCTTTGAGGCATATGCACGATGTTTTTCATGTATCTGTTTTGAGACATTATATTAGTGATCCTACACATGTTATTGACATGAGTTACTTGTAGGTATCGGATGAGGGAGCACTCACGGCTGAGCCAGTCCACATCTTGGATCATCGCATTCGAAAGCTACGACGTCGATCGGTAGATAGGGTCAAGGTCAGGTGGGACAATTATAGTCCGCACTCGGTGACCTGGGAGGACGCATATGATATGCACTAGTAGTTTCCATTTTTGATACTGTGATACATTTTACTTTGGAATTTATACTATGAAACTTCGAGATGAAGTTTAGACCAAGAGGGGGTGTATGTAACATCCCGCTCTGGTGCACTGAGCAAACTTATTCTTTGAGGACACTTTCTCACAAGTGATCCGGATTATTATGCTATTAAAACTCTTGATTTTTATTATGAGGCATTATGGTTGATGATATGTTGTTTTACTACATTGACATAGACATGTGCTATTGACTCGATTTTACTGAGTGTGCAGGGTTTTGGACCTTGAGGATGCAGAGGCATCAATGGAACCCCTTGGACTCTGAATCGAGTCAGGGATTGTGCCATTGGGGTTTGATTATTTTACTGTGATATTAATGCATATGACTAGATGATATGATGTGGATATGTTCTGACATGATTTATTGATGATGTAGGCCGACGATAGCTTGCCAAACAGACTCACATATGGAGTAAAGGGGTCACACATGACTATCAGAAATGTGACGGAGAGGTGTGGACAACAACCCTGCCATAGCCTACTAGCACTCCCGCCATGGCTCGAACTGTAGGTTAACGATTACTTAGTTCGAGAGGACCCACGATGCCATGAGGGAAGACTGTGACAGTCGCTCATGATGATTCTAAGGGGCATGCAATAAGGCAGGGGCCTTATTATTTAGAAGCCCTTAGTCTCCTACAAGTTCACTCGGTGGAGTGTTGACTCTAGGGGTTATTGATGTCTACCAATCAGTCAAGAGGCGAGTGGCACCCTTGCAACACGTAGTGTGTCCTGAAGGGCACATCGCGCAAGGGAACAGATGAGGCAAGTGGCACCCTTGGAGCACCTAGTGCGTACTGAAGGGCACGTCACATTGATGATGATAGAGGGATGAACCTAGATGGCCCAAAGGCAAATAACAGATTAAGAAATTTTAAAACAATTTCCCTAATTAAATGTCACCCAATACAAAATCTAAGTTCTAAGTCTAAAATTTTGCTAGGGGTAAAATTTTGTCTATATTTAAAAAAAAAAATAATAATTAAAAAAAGATAAAATAAAATAAATAGATAAAATAAAATAAAATAAAAAAATTTAAAATAAAAACCACTCAAGTAATAGTTATGGTCTTCATAAAATTTTGTAACATGAAGGGAGTAAGAAATTAAATTATTCATAAGAAATAAAATCTGTGGATATAAAAATTAAAGAGGAAATTAATTATTTTATCTTTTGATAATTTAAAAAAAAGATACTAAATTAATGATAAAAGGGAAAATGGGTTATATTCCACACCTGCCTTTTTGAGTTCTAAGTAAAAGGGGAAAGAGGGAAAAATAAAAAAGATAGGAAACTAAGGAAAGGAGGTAACATAAAAAGGAAAAAGGGGAACTTAAGGGAAAAAGCGGGAAGTCAACTTCGTAAAGAATCTACATTTAAGAGCTTTCTAATTTTAAACTGAATTAGCAATTTCATAATAGGGAAAGCCTTTAAAACCTGTAAGGGAATCTAGGGACACCTAGGAGTGATTCTAGGTGTAACTCTAGGTGGGTGAGGGAAATAAAGATAATTACTTAATTAAAGAAATTAATTTATGGAGGAATGTAGGGGATGGGGGACACTTGTAGGGAGAGAAAATTTTAGGAAATTATTTCTAAAACTTTAATTAAATGAGATTTTAGGAAAGAAAGGAAGTTGAAAATTCTATAAAATGAAGGAAAGAGAAGGATGGAGGATCATCTTCTGTTTGCGCAATGTTACGCTATAGAAATATCGACTTGACTGATTTACTTGTGGCAAGTTGGGATACCCAGCTTAGAGAGGAGTGGTAGCTCGGCCTTGCGAGGTGAGCTAGGAGCTAGACGAAACCTATGGATAGTGTGTGTGGCCCCTTTGTGGCTTGGGGGGCTAAGGGGGAAGAAGAGTACCCCTAGCATTGGCTGGGAGGTCCCGGTGAGGTCTCGATGGTTGACGAGCGAGAATTGCACGGAGCGCGGAACAACATTTGAAGCGGATGATCAGGCAATGATACGCTCTTTTATTTTGTAGAGTAGAATGAATTAGGACTTATGCTTGGATCTGCATGTTGATTTGTAAATGGATTGGATATTTAGATTGATAGCAGACCCCATTTTCTTAGCCTAGCTGATTGTTTGGTTGATTGATTTCCCTTGGTCTTCATCCCCACTTGACTCGACAGCCTTGTGGTTTGACTGTAAGCCATGCGATTGTTTTCTTTTCGATCCTATCATGTCAGTTCTCACCTAAGCAGTCGTCCAGGAGCATGATCTATGGTCGTCACCTTAGCGTTAAAAGACCTATGGATCTCAACGCCCTACTTTTCTGTGCGAGGATGGCGAACGAAGGATGACCCTATCCACTGTCAACCTCTGTTGTTTTCCTTGGCTGATTGTTGTCTTACACCCTGATGCATTCATTAACCCTGTAGCATTTCATTGTTGGTAAGGTTTTTCCATGAACTTGGCATGTTTATATCTATTGTTATCTCATTTTACTTCGCCTTTTTATCTCGCTAGACATTCCTACATTTTCACATTATTGATTGCATTTTTATGCATGCATGGATAAATTTTACTCTGCGATTCTCCTTTTTAGACAACATTCTCCCCATGTATTGCTTGGCGTTTTACACCACCTTCTACCGGTTTTCACACAACGTTTTGGTTAGGTTTTACTGTTCCTTGGTTTGGATCCTTATGGTTAATACACCACAATTTTCTTGGCATTGACACATTGCAATATCATATTACTCCTACAATGGATTGAAATTTTATTTCTACTATAACAATTGAAGTGGTGATTACAGTAAATAGAATTGAGATTCAATTACGCGAATAGGGAGAATAAACCAATAACGTTATCTCTAGCATTTGAAATAGTGTCTTTATAATACTATAGTGATATTACCAAGATATTCATACTTAATACTTATCACTGTGATCTTTATGCCTTCTGCATTGACGCTTCATGGTTGTATATACATGGATGTTGTATATTCATATTTAATTTATTGTTGTGTAGTTTTATAATCCGTTGACAATCCTTGGTATAGTTATAATTCATTGTTGTATATACATTTAAGCGGTATAATTGTAGTTAATTTATTACTCTGTGTTAATGTGTACATATCCTGTGATAAGTGTTAATGTGTAATAGCAATGATTTTCCTTTTATGAAAACAATTTATATAGCGAATCCATGATAGAAATTTCATTTCTGATAGCGAACTCATACAACGATTTTATAGATATTGCATAATGGAAAATTTGTTTTGTATAATTGTTTCTGTAAAATTTGTTCTGGCAAATTCGTTTCTGGCAATTTCATTTTGTAAAATTGTTTCTATAAAATTTGTTCTGGCAAATTCGTTTCTGGCAATTTCGTTTTGTAAAATTGTTTCTGTAAAATTTGTTCTGGCAAATTCGTTTCTGGCAATTTCGTTTGTGAAATTGTTTCTGTAAAATTTGTTCTGGCAAATTTGTTTTTGGCAAATTCGTTCCTGGAAACAATGCCCTTCCTCCTTAAAATTTTAGTTGATTTCTGGAATGTTAGCTGCACGTTATAAGTATCGATGTTTTATGCAATTTTAGATAAGAAACAAAAAAAATCTATTCCTTCAATGCAAACTCAGGAGCAACTTTCTAAATAAAAAGGATTATGTTCCTTAATTACATAAATTAGTAACTTTACTCCTTTGATAAATGAGCTAAAACATTCCTTATTTTATGCCAAAATTGTGCGCCCAGGTAGTGTAAACGAATGGAGCCTGTGCCCTTGAAAAAAGGGGAATAATATAAAATAGTTATAAAACTTTAACTTTCTTTGCAGCTATACTCACTCCCAGTGCAATTACTGTCCCTACTTGCACACTTGTCGCGATGTATGTTTTTGCGCCTTGTTAATGTTGGTAAATGCATCAATGGAATTGGTATGTGTTAATGTAGTTAGACTATTGCTATAATGTATTGAGTTAATAATGTCTCCATGATGTTTCTTGCCATGACGTGGTTAGTATTGTTAGTGGTATATTAATTGATAGGTCATTTATTATTTAATGCCATGTTATTAAATGCCTTGGTAATTTGCAGTGTAATAAGGGCTTTTTTTATTGCTTCATTTTTTATTTTAAATGGTAGCCTTCTAAGTTTGAAATGGATGCTATTGTCATCAAGATTAATGGCTAGTTAGAAGGAGTGTTGGATTAAAGATGGGTTGCATATTTCACCTTGCTAGACTGGTTGTATTTAATGTCCATTTGCTTATTGGCTCATTTATAATTTTAGTCAAGCTAGTTAGCCTACAATTGATGTTACTTATATTTTTAACCATGTCAAAGTTCAGACTGGCTTATTGGATTCTATTTAATGTGGATTTACATGGCGCCTTAAGACAATGTGGATGCAATATTGATGGTTTTAGTTTCTCACTTCTTGCGCAATGAATTGTATGTTGTAAATGATAATCATAGATGTTTGGTTTCTTATGCATCGGGGTTTATGTAGTAGATGGTGGTTCTAGATAATTAGTTTTGTTTCATCTAGTTTATTTTTGGTTGATGGCCTTAAACTTATTTATTTCTTGCACACCTGAAAATTAAGGTTTTGCATGACGTATTGCATAATGTTAGATTTTACTTCTTGCGTGCAAGGGAATGTCAATGTAATGTATGGTAGACGTTTATTTACTTCTTTCGTCATCAAATTTATTGTAACAATTCCGAGTGTAAGAGGATTTAATGTGCGACCTTATATAAATAACATAGTTTTCATTTTGAGCGTAAATAAAGTGTTTCAATGTCTACCTTATGCAAAATACTTTAAGGGCCGAATTTAAATATTCTTGAAAGATTTATAAAATTGATTATTGTGGAGTGAAGTGTCCAGGATGATCTTGATGTTGTCTTTTAGCTTGTCGTCTTGGACTTGCACTTTGGGGTGGGATGTAGACACCTCCATGTTCCTCAGAATAGTCACCAGCCCTGAGACCTTAAATGGTCAAAATTGATGGGAACCTGGGATTGAGCATTGCTTATGTGTCCTAGAGGTCCTAACCATTGCAGGGTAGGATGTGCAGGTAGTCAGTCTTATTTTTGTTGTCGGTTGATTTCTGTTATTTTCTTCCGAATGCTTGATGTGCATCTTAGGTCGTTATGTTGTGGTCGCAGTTGGATGCATCATGTTCATCGTTGTGTTGTGACGTAGGGTAGAATGTCTTTATTACCCTTGTACACACGTGCACACACAATTTTTTTTTTTCACTTGTTATAAAAGGTTTGTTGTCGTAACTAACGGGAGGTTTGTTACATATGGTATCAGACCGGGTTCAACCTGCGACTTGGGATTGCTATGGCTTTCGTTGATATGATTGATTATACTGTTGTTGATCGAGTTGACTTGTGTGCGTGCAGGTAATCATGTTTAGAGGATGCCATAGAGGCAGATGACGGGGTTCTAGGGGAGGAGGCGTGACACCTCCAGTAGCATCCACGCCTAAGGGGTCTAACCCCCAGGGAGATGAGCAGGTTCTTGGACAGGAGAAGATAGCAGTTGGCGATGTGGTCGGAATGATGAGATCTTTTCAGCACATGTTTGAGGCACTGATCAACCATTTGGAGAGAGATGAGGCCAGGGCACCAGCACCCGCTGAGGTTTTGCCGCATGCTTTGGTTAGTACTGGTAGCGTTCACCGTGAACTCGAGAAGGTCAAATTTCTCGAGTTATTTGGTGCCCCGGAAGACGTAGCCGTCGAGGCATGGTTGGAGAACATGGTGATGTGCTTTGCACTTCACGATTGCATCTCCAACATGAAGGTCTGCATGGTAGTCTTTCAACTGAAGGGGAGCGCTCTTCTATGGTGGAAGACGCTCCTACCACAACTGAACATGGCTGTCAAAGATGTTTCATGGGAACTGTTCGAGGAACAGTTTCGAGAGTGGTACCTTTCAGAGGAATTTATTGAGCGTCAACTCAATGAGTTCAACGCCTTATGACAGGGAGGTCGTATGGTGCCCAAGTATGAGGCCCGTTTTATGGAGCTGCTTCGGTATGCTCCACACCTTAACACTGAGAAAATTAAGATCAACATGTTCATGTTCAACCTTAATGGCAGCTTGTGTGCAAAGGTTAGGATTTTGATGCCTCAAACCTTGCATGATGTCATCCATAAGGCCCTCATAGTAGAGGAGGAGCTTATCAGTGGGGGTTAGACTAGGAATCTAGCGAGACCAATAGGGAAGGTTTCATATAGAACACAGAAGCACCAGACACCAGTGAAACATACTTCGAGATATCGTGGCTTCTAGAGGGGATCCACTTTCACTACACCTCGGTGACCACTGCCTCAATAGCGGACACCTTATCAAGAACCACAACAACAACAACAACGTCATCCACATCAGTAGTAGTTTAGGCCTGTTCAACAAAATAGACCAGGGTTCCATGTTGGTGGGCCATCATCTTCTACTTCAGGTACCAGGACTACTGGGCTGAAGAAGGGGTGTTGGACGTGTGGGGAGCCACACGACCAGTGTGATTTCCCAGTGGAGAGGACTAGAGCATCCAGATCAGCCAGACCCACTACCGTGGGAGATATGGACAAGGCCCATCGGATTCATGCAGCGGAGAATAACCACCAGGCAGAGAAACAGTCGACTGTTCTCAAGATGACAGGTACTGTCACTGACCAGACCCTTAGTATTTTGATAGATCCCGGTGCTACTGAGAGTTTTATTTCTGGTGCAGCGCTAAAAAGGATTAAGGTAAAGGCAGTTGAATAGGACGATTTTAACTTCATGGAGATGGCTTCGGGAGCCAAACAGAAGGTTGGAGGAAAGGTTATGGGCTATGTCCTTAACCTGGGAGAGTTTGTCACAAGGGCCAACCTGTACGTCATGATCTTAGGATCTTATGACTTTGTGATTGGTATGGACTGGTTGGAATGGCATGAGGCGATACTCAACTATAAGACAAAATGGTTGAGCTTGGTCAATGATGAGGGACAACGACGTGTGATTATAGGATGGAACTAGGGAGTTTCTCTAAGGTTCATATCTTCCTTATAGTTATGGAAGAGTATGCGCAAGGGGTGCAAGCTTTATGTGATCCTTGCATTAAATGAGAACGGAGTAGCGAAAGGTCTAGAACACCTTCCGGTGGTGAAGGAGTTTGCGAACGTATTTCCAGAGGAGTTACCTAGTATGCCACCAGAGAGGGAATTGGAGTTTACCATAGACCTAAAATCGGGGACTGAACCGATAGAAATAATACCTTATCGGATGTCGACCCCAGAGTTACAAGAGTTGAAAATGCAACTGAAGGAGTTGCTGGACCTGGGACTGATACATCCTAGTGTGTCACTGTGGAGTGCACTTGTTATTTTCATACAAAAGAAGGATAGATCGTTGAGGCTTTGCATTGAATACCATCAACTAAACAAGGCCACGATCAAGAATCAGTATCCCTTGCTGAGAATTGATTATTTGTTCGATCAAATGAAGGGTGCGACGATGTTCTCCAAGATCAATTTGTGATCGGGGTATCACTAGTTGTGGATCAAGGAGGATGAAATCCCTAAGACCGCCTTTAAGATGAGTTTTGTACATTATGAGTTTACTGTTTTACCGTTTGGAATGACAAATGCCCCAAGGGTATTTATGAGTTTGATGAACGGGGTGTTCCACGAGTACTTGGACAATTTCGTCCAAGTATTCATTGACAATATTTTGATTTACTCTCGGACGACGGAGGAGTATGACAAGAACTTGTGCTTGGTACTACAGTGTCTATGAGAGCACAAATTGTATGGGAAGTTGTCCAAATTCTCTTTTTATCAAACAAAGATTCACTACTTAGGGCATGTCATCTCCAGCAAAGGCATCGTCGTGGATTCAGCAAAGGTCGAGGCTATTATGGAATGGCCTGCGCTGAAGAATGTCTTGGAAGTGCGTAGCTTCATGGGTTTAGTAGGATACTATCGACGGTTCGTCAAAGGGTTTTCAAAGATAGCAAATCCGATCACGGAATTGCAGAAGAAAAGCAAGAAGTTTGTTTGGACTGAGAAATGCGCAGAAGCATTTTGGAGGCTCAAGGAGTTGTTGACAACAACACCGATACTAAAGGTCCCTGACATGGATGCAGACTTCTTGGTATGCACTGATACATCCAAGGAAGTCTTAGGCAGAGTCTTTATGCAAGATGGACGAGTGATTGCTTACATTTCGAGGAAACTGAGAAGGCATGAGGAGAACTACGTGATGCACGATTTGGAGTTATTAGCCATCGTATATGCCTTGAAGGTTTGGAGACACTACCTTGTTGGATGAAAACTTGAACTGAAGACTGACCATTGTGGACCACAACACTTATTTACACAAAGTGACCTGAACACGAGACAATAACGTTGGTCGGAATGGCTTAGCGAGTATGACTTCGAGATTACTTACATAAAAGGAACAATGAACCGAGTGGCAGATGCATTGAGTCGGAGACTACGCATCTTTTCGATGTTGCATCTTTAGACGAATCTACGTGAAAATATTCTAACTTTACGGTGTGACGATGACTATTGCAAATAGGTCAAGGGTTTTATCGGACAAAACACAATGATGGTACCATGATTTGAAGGATTTTCGTTTAATAGCAATGGATTATTGAGGTTTGAAAATCGGATCTATGTACCGCCAAATGATGAGATGAGGATGTTGATCCTGAGCAAGGCTCATAGAGAAGTTTACATGGCTCACCTGGGAGTCACGAAGATGAGGGCAGACCTTAAACCCTTATTCTTCTGGAAGGGAATGAAGGCCGACATAGTCAACTATGTGGCCAGATGTCTAGAATGTCAATAGGTAAAAGTTGAACGTAGACACCCAAGAGGATTACTACAACCACATGCTATTCTGGAATCGAAATGGGAAGTTATTTCGATGGATTTTATTGTTGGATTGCCACTGACGACAAGGAGACATGACTCGATTTTTGTTGTAGTAGACACTTTGACGAAGAGTGCTCACTTTATCCCAATGTGTACGACGTATCAGGCACCTGACATTGCTAGAGTTTTCATCAGTGAGATTGTAAGGCTACATGTGTGCCTAAGAGGATTATATCTGATCAAGGATCGGTATTTACTGGATGATTTTGGACAAGTTTCCAAGAGGCCTTAGGAACCCAACTTAACTTTAGTACTGCGTATCACCCAGAGACTGTCAGATAGACCGAACGAATGAACCAAACCTTGGAGGACATGTTGCGCATGTACGTGATGGACCAACAAAAGCATTGGGAAGAGTTCTTGCCACTAGTGGAGTTCACTTACAACAAGAATTACCAGAGCACCATTAAAATGGCACCTTTCGAGTTTCTTTACGGGTGACCATGTCGGATGCCCTTGAGTTGGGATCGGTTGGAGCATAGGGTCTTGGTGGGACCAGAAGCGATCCAAGAAATGGAAGAGCAAATGCAAACAATAAGATAAAGGATTAAAGAAGCACAGGATCGACATAAGATTTATGCTGATGCGCACCATGTTGACCGTAGTTACGAGGTCGACGATCAAGTCTTCTTGCGGGTTAAACCACATAAGAGTGCAATCAAGTTTGGGAAGGGAGCTAAACTCTCTCCTAGGTTCATGGGACCTTTCGAGATTGTGGAGAGAAAGGGGCCCATGGCCTATCGACTAGCCTTGCCTGATTCTTTGAGGCGTATGCACAATGTTTTTCGTGTATCTGTTTTGAGACATTATATTAGTGATCCTACACATGTTATTGACATGAGTTCCTTGCAAGTATCGGACGAGGGAGCGCTCATGGATGAGACGGTCCATATCTTGGATCATCGTGTTCGACAGCTACAATGTCGAACGATAGATCAGGTCAAGGTCCAGTGGGACAATTATAGTCCACACTCGATGACCTGGGAGGACGCATATGATATGTGCCAGCAGTTTCCATTTTTGTTTGATAGATAGACATATGATACTGTGATACATTTTACTTCGACATTTATACTATGAAACTTTGGGACAAATTTTAGACCAAGAGGGGGTGTATGTAACATCCTTATCTGGCACACTGAGCGAACTTATTCTTTGAGGATGCTTGCTGGCAAGTGATCTGGATTATTATGCTATTAAAACTCTTGATTTTGATTATGAGGCTTTATGGTTAATGATATGTTGTTTTGCTACATTGACATAGACAGATGTTATTGACTTGGTTTTACTGAGTTTGAAGGGTTTTGGACCTTGAGGATGCAGAGGCATAAATGGAACCCCTTGGACTCCGGATTGAGTAAGGGAGTGTGCCATTGGGATTTGATTATTTTACTGTGATATTAATGCATCTGACTAGATGATATGATGTGGATATGTTCTGACATGATTTGTTGATGATGCAGGCTAACGATAGCTTGCCGACCAGACTCACATATGGAGTAAAGGGGTCACACACAACTAACAGAGATGTGAGGGAGAGGTGTGGATGGAAGCCCTGCCATAGCCTACTAGCACTCATGTCGTGGCTCGAACTATAGGTTAACAATTACCTAGTTCAAGAGGACCCACAATACCGTGAGGGTAGACTGCGACAGTCGCTCACGATGATTCTAAGGGGCATGCAATAAGGTGGAGGCCTTATTCCTTAGAAGCCCTTAGTCTCCCACAAGTTCACCTGGTGGAGTGTTGACTCCAGGGGTTATTAATGTCTATCAATCAGTCAAGAGGCGAGTGGCACCCTTGGATCACGTAGTGCATCCTGAAGGGCATGTTGCGCAAGGGAACAAATGAGGTGAGTGGCACCCTTGGAGCACCTAGTGCATCCTGAAGGGCACATCACATTGATGATGATAGAGGGATGAACCTAGATGGCCCAAAGGCAAATGACAGATTAAGAAATTTTAAAACAATTTCCCTAATTAAATGTCGCCAGTACAAAATCTAAGTTCTAAGTCTAAAATTTCTCTAGGGGTAAAATTTTGTCTACCTTTAAAAAAATAAATAATAATAATTAAAAATAAATAAAATAAAAAAATAGATAAAATAAAATAAAATAATAAAATTTAAAATAAAAACCACTCAAGTAATAATTATGGTCTTCATAAAATTTTGTAACATGAAGGGAGTAAGAAATTAAATTATTCATACGAAATAAAATCTGTGGATATAAAAAGTAAAGAGGAAATTAATTATTTTATCTTTTGATAATTTAAAAAAAAGATACTAAATTAATGAATAAAAGGAAAAGGGGTTATATTCTAGACCTTCCTTTTTGAGTTTTAAGTAAAAGGGGAAAGAGGAAAAAATTAAAAAAATAGGAAAATAGGGAAAGGAGGTAACATAAAAAGGAAAAAGGAGAACTTAAGGGAAAAAGCGGGAAGTCAACTTAGTAAAGAATCTACATTTAAGAGCTTTCTAATTTTAAATTGTATTAGCAATTTCATAATAGGGAAAGCCTTTAGAACTTGTAAGGGAAACTAGGGACACCTATGAGTGATTCTAGGAGTAACTCTAGGTGGGTGAGGGAAATAAAGATAATTACTTAATTAAAAAAATTAATTTATGGAGGAATGTAGGGGATGGGGGACACTTGTACGGAGAGGAAATTTTAGGAAATTATTTCTAAAACTTTAATTAAATGATATTTTGGGAAAGAAAGGAAGTTCAAAACCCTATAAAATGAAGGAAGGAGAAGGATGAAGGATCATCTTTTGTTTGCGTAACGTTACGCTGCAGAAATATCGACTTGACTTATTTACTTGTCGGGAGTTGGGATACCCAAATTGGAGAGGAGTGGTAGCTCAACCTTGCGAGGTGAGTTGGGTGCTAGACGAAACCTTTGGATAGTGTGTGTGCCCCCCCTTTGCGGCTTGGGGGGCTAAGGGGGAAGAAGAGTACTTGTAGCATTAGCTGGGAGGTATCGGTGAGGTCTCGATGGTCGGCCAGTGGGAGTTGCACAGAGCGCGGGACGACATTGGAAACAGGCGATCAGGAAATGATACGCTCTTTTATTTTGTAGAGTAGAATGCATTAGGACTTATGCTTGGATCTGCATGTTGATTTGTAAATGGATTGGATGTTTGGATTGATAGTGGACCCCTTTTTCTTAGCCTAGCTGATTGTTTGGTTGATTGATTTCTTGTGGCCTTCATCCTCGCTTGACTTGATAGCCCTGTGGTTTGACTGTGACCCATGCGATTGTTTGCTTTTCGTCCCTAGAATGCCAGTCCTTGCCTGAGCAGTCGACCAGGAGCCTAATCTATGGTCATCGCATTAGCGTTAAAATACCTATGGATCTCAATGCCCTGCTTTTCTATGCGAGGATGGTGAACGAAGGATGACCCTATCTGTCGTCAACCTCTATTGTTGTCCTTGGCTAATTGTTGTCTTACGCCCTGATGCGTTCATTAACCCTGTAGAATTTGATTGTGGGAAAGGTTTTTCCATGAACTTGGCATGTTTATATCTATTGTTATCTCGTTTTACTTCACCTTTTTATCTCGCTGGACCTTCCTGCATTTTCACATTATTGACTACATTTTTATGCATGCTTGGATAAATTTTACTCTGCGATTCTCCTTTTTAGACAACATTCTCCCCATGTGTTGCTTGGCGTTTTACACCACCTTCCACCTGTTTTCACACAACGATCTAGTTGGGTTTTATTGTTCCTTGGTTTGGATCCTTATGGTTAATACACCGCGATTTTCTTGGCATTGAAAGACTGCAATATCATATTACTCATGTGATGGATTGACATTTTATTTCTACTATAGCAATTGAAGTGGTGATTACAGTACATAGAATTGAGATTCAATTACGTGAATAGGGAGAATAAACCAATAACATTAGCTCTAGCATTTGAAATAGTGTCTTTATAATACTACAGTGATATTACCAAGATATTCATACTTAATACTTACCATTGTAATCCTTATGCCTTCTGCGTTAACTCTTCATGGCTATATATACATGGATGTTGTATATTCGTATTTAATTTGTTGTTGTGTAGTTTTATAATCCGTTGACAATCTTTGGTATAGTTATAATTCATTGCTATATATACATGGAAGCAGTATAATCATAGTTAATTTATTACTGTGTGTTAATGTGTAGATATCCTGTGATAAGTGTTAATGTGTAATAGGAGTGATTTTCCTTTTATGAAAACAATTTATATAGCGAATCCATGATAGCAATTGCATTTCTGATAGCGAACTCATACAACGATTTTATAGATATTGCATAATGGAAAATTCATTTTGTAAAATTGTTTCTGCAAAATTTGTTTTGGCAAATTCGTTCTGGCAAATTAATTTCTGGCAATTTTGTTTTGTAAAATTGTTTCTGTAAAATTTGTTCTTGCAAATTCATTCTGGAAAATTCGTTTCTGGCAATTTCGTTTTGTAAAATTGTTTATGTAAAATTTGTTCTGGCAAATTCATTTTGACAAATTTGTTTCTGGCAATTTCGTTTGTGAAATTGTTTCTGTAAAATTTATTCGAGCAAATTCGTTCTGACAAATTCGTTTCTGGCAATTTCGTTTGTGAAATTGTTTCTGTAAAATTTGTTCTGGCAAATTCGTTTTTGGCAAATTCATTCCTGGCAACGATGCCCTTCCTCCTTAAAATTTTAGTTGATTTTTGGAATGTTAGCTGCATGTTATAACAATCGATGTTTTATGCAATTTTAGATAAGAAACAAAAAAAATCTATTCCTTCAATGCAAACTCAGGAGCAACTTTCTAAATAAAAAGGATTATGTTCTTTAATTACATAAATTAGTAACTTTACTCCTTTGATAAATGAGCTGAAACATTCCTTATTTTATGCCAAAATTGTGGACCCAGGTAGTGTAAACGAATGGAGCCCATGCCCTTGAAAAAAGGGGGAATAATATAAAATAGTTATAAAACTTTAACTTTCTTTGCAGCTATACTCACTCCCAGTGCAATTACTGTCCCTACTTGCACACTTGTCGTGATGTATGTTTCCGCGCCTTGTTAATGTTGGTAAATGCATCAATGGAATTGGTATGTGTTAATGTAGTCAGACTATTGTTGTAATGTATTGAGTTAATATTGTTGTAGTCTCCATGATGTTTCCTACCATGACGTAGTTAGTATTATTAGTGGCATATTAATTGATAGGTCAATTATTATTTAATGCCATGTTATTAAATGCCTTGGTAATTTTCTGTGTAATAAGGGCTTTTATTATTGCTTCATTGTTTATTTTAAATGGTAGCCTTCTAAGTTTGAAATGGATGCTATTGTCATCAATATTAATGGCTAGTTAGAAGGAGTGTTGGATTAAAGATGGGTTGCATATTTCACCTTTCTAGACTGGTTGCATTTAATGTCCATTTGCTTATTGGCTCATTTATAATTTTAGTCAAGCTAGTTAGCCTACAATTGATGTTACTTATATTTTTAACCATGTCGAAGTTCAGACTGGCTTATTGGATTCTATTTAATGTGGATTTAGATGGCGCCTTAAGACAATGTGGATGCAATATTGATGGTTTTAGTTTCTCGCTTCTTGCACAATGAATTGTATGATGTAAATGATAATCATAGATTTTGGGTTTCTTACACATTGGGGTTTATGTAGTAGATGATGGTTCTAGATAATTAGTTTTTTTTCATCTAGTTTATTTTTGGTTGATGGCCTTAAACTTATTTATTTCTTGCGCACCTGAAAATTAAGGTTTTGCATGACGTATTGCATAATGTTAGATTTTGCTTCTTGCACGCAAGGGAATGTCAATGTAATGTATGGTAGACGGTTATTTACTTCTTGCGTCATCAAATTTATTGTAACAATTCCGAGTGTAAGAGGGTTTAATGTGCGACCTTATATAAATAACATAGTTTTCATTTTGAGCGTAAATAAAGTGTTTCAATGTCTACCTTATGCAAAATACTTTAAGGGCTGACTTTAAATATTCTTGAAAGATTTATAGAATTGATTATTGTGGAGTGAAGTGTTCGGGATGATCTTGATGTTGTCTTTTAGCTTGTCGACTTGGACTTGCACTTTGGGGTGGGATGTAGACACCTCCATGTTCCTCAGAATAGTCACCAGACCTGAGACCTTAAATGGTCAAAATCGATTGGAACCTGTGCTTGAGCATTGCCTATGTGTCCTGGAGGTCCTAACCATTGTACGGTAGGACGGGCGGGTAGTCAGTTTTTTTTGTTGTTGTCGGTTTATTATCGTTCTTTGCTTCCGGATGCTTGATGTGCATCTTAGGTAGTTATGTTGTGGTCGCAGTTGCATGCATCATGTTCGTTGTCGTGTTGCAACGTAGGGTAGAATGTCTTTATTACCCTTGTACACACATGCACACACACAAAAAAAAATTGCACTTGTTATAAAAGGTTTGTTGTCGTAACTAACAGGAGGTTTGTTACAACCATTTGGATTGACAAATGCCCCTAGTGTATTTATGATTTTAGTGAATAGGGTATTTTGCGAATGCTTATACAAGTTCATATAGGTGTTTATTGACGATACATTGATTTACTCCCAGATGAAGGAGGATAAAGACGAACACCTGAGATTAGTTATCTTGTGTTTAAGAGAAAAATAGTTGTACGAAAATTTATCAAAATATTCTTTTTATCGTATGAAGATTCACTATTTGGGACACATTATTTGTGGAGAAGGTATAGTTGTGGATCCAACGAAGGAAGAGGCTATTATGGAATGGTCTGCACCAATGAATGTGCAATAAGTTATTAGTTTTATGGGATTAACAGATTACTATCAACGCTTCATTGAAGGTTTTTCAAAAATAGCAAATCAATTACAGAATTTCAAAAGAAGAATAAGAAATTTGTATGGTCAGATAAATGCATGGAAGCATTTCAGAAGATTAAAGAATTATTACAATATCACCAATACTGAAAGTTCTAGATATGGACAAGGAATTATTGGTATGCACGGATGCATCCAAGGAAGTATTAGGTGGAGTATTAGAGAAATACGTTCGAGTGATCGCATACATTTCAAGGAAAATAAGAAGGCATAAAGAGAATTACGTGACACATGATTTGGAGTTATTAACCATTGTTTATGCCTTACGAGTCTGGATACATTACCTTATTAGATGGAAATTTGACTTGAAAACTGATCATAGTGGATTACAACACATTTTTACTCAAAGCGATTTGAACGCGCGACAAAGACATTGGTCAGAACTTTTAAGCGAGTATGGTTTTGAAATCACATATATTAAGGGAACATTTAATAGAGTAGAAGATGTGTTGAGTCGGAGACCTCACATTTTCTCAGTAATGCCACTAAAGATGAATCTTTGAGAAATGATTTTAGCACTACATATTGATGATCACTGGTACAAGAAACTAAAATACAATATTGGGAAATATACCATGATGATACCTAGATATGAGCGATATTGTTTGGATGGTGACAGGATACTAAGGTATAATGGAATAATTATGTACCACCAAATGACAAATTGAAAAATTTAATTTTGAATGAAGCTCATTGAACGGTGTATATGGATCATCTCGGAGTCATGAAAATGAAGGCATATCTTAAACCACTATTCTTTTGGAAGGGA
The DNA here is from genome assembly GCA_009831015.1 of Picea engelmannii. Lineage (NCBI taxonomy): Eukaryota > Viridiplantae > Streptophyta > Pinopsida > Pinales > Pinaceae > Picea > Picea engelmannii. The sequence continues at coordinate 88,396 of ML785474.1, forward strand.
ATGAAAACTCATATAGTTAAATATGTGGCGAGATGTATAGAATGCAAGCAAGTGAAGGTTGAACATAGGCATCCAATAGGATTATTATAGCCACATGTGATTCCTGAATCGAAATGAGAATTTATATAGATGGATTTTATTGTTGGATTTCTATTGACGACAAGGAGACATGATTTATTTTTGTAGTTGTCAATACTTTGATGAAGACTGCACATTTTATCCCAGTTCATACGACCTATCAAGCACTGACATAGCTATAATTTGTGTTAATGAAATTGTAATATTACATGGTGTGCCAAGGAAGATAATATCTAATAGAGGATCGATATTCATTGGACATTTTTGGACTAGTTTCCAAGAAGCTTTGGGAACACAATTGAATTTTAGTACAACACATCACCCCGAATGAGATGGAAAAATAGAGAGAATGAATCAAATTATGGAAGATATGCTTTGAATGTAGGTGATGGATCAACATAAACATTGGAAATAATTTTTTCTATTGGTAGAATTTACGTACAACAATAGTTATCATATTCAATCCATATGACAAAAAATTAAGGAAGCACAAGATCGACAAAAGAGATGCATATGCACATCATATAGACCATGGTTATGAGGTTGGTGATAAGGTGTTCTTGTGGGTGAATCTGCATAAAATTTCGATTAAGTTTGGAAAGGGTGTTATAATCTCTCCAAGGTTTGTGGAACCTTTCAAAGTTATAAAAAAGAAATTATCTATGGCTTATCGACTAGCCTTACCCGATTCTTTGAGGCATATGGACGATGTGTTTAATGTTTTAGTTTTACATCATTTTATTTCAGATCTGTCACATGTTATTAACATGAGTTCATTGTAGGTATCGGACAAGGGTGCTCTCATAGCGTAGCCAATCTGCATACTAGACCATCACACTCGACAACAACGATGTTGAATAGTTGATCAGGTCAAGGTCTAGTGGGACATTTATAGTCCACATTCTACTACTTGGGAGGATCTGTACGAGATGTGTCAGAAGTTTCCTTATTTATTTTGATAGTTGATATATAGATTAGTAATAGTTATATTATTTCTTTATTTGTTAGATTGTACAAAATTTGAGATGAAGTTTAAAGCAAGAGGGGGTGTATGTAACATCCAGTTCCACTGATCACATTTTCATAATCTTTGAGTACACTTATGTGCAAGTGATATGGTTAAACATTATGATTATATTTTTTTTTATGAATTTATGCTATGATTGAGTATGTAAATTCTATATGTAGCATTGACAGGTATTATGATGAGGTTTCCTGAGTGTGCAGAAAATGTGACATGATGAGGATGTTGATGGCATTGACATAATTCCTTGGACTATGTATTGAGTCAGGGAGTGGAATACTGACTTTGGTTATGAGTACTTGATTTATTACGCATGTGTTATATGATGATTTCAATTATGAATTTCATGTATATGAGTTATTGATGTTATCTTTGTTAGTGGATGTAGGCATGGTGATGATTTATAATCCAACTCACATGTGGATTAAAGGGTTCATACACATATATTAGATAGATGAGGGAGAGGTGCAGAAACATCCCTGTCATGACCTACTAACACTCCTGACATGACTTGAAATGAAGGTTAACAACTACCTTGTTCTTGAGAGGTTCACAATGTTGTGAGGGCATACTAAGATAGTCACTCATGAGGATTTATGTGGTTGCAAAATAAGGAGGATTCCTTATTACTCAGTAATTCCCCAGTCTCACACAAGGTCGACAAGTGGAGTATTGACTCCAAGCATCAGACAACTTCCAAACTAATTCAAATGGTGAGTGGCACCCTTGGAGCACGGAGGTGCATCTTAAAGGGCACGTCGCATGAATATATTTATGAGTCAATAAAAATATAGAAGACCTTAGAAAACAAAATGAATACTTCAACTTTGTTAGAGTAGAGAATAAAGCAATTATGTAGAATTGATAGAAAAGAGAAATGAATTTATATAATTTTATATTAAATTATGAATGGGAACATAATAAAATCTAAGTTTAATTGTTATTCCTAATAAAATTCTAGAAATAGTAGAAATGGGTCTAAGGGAGATTAGTCTAATTAAAATCTAGAGAAGGGAAAATAAATTAATACATGTGCACAATGTGTGCATGAAATTAATAAAAA
>ML785474.1:91120-113747 GCA_009831015.1 Picea engelmannii
TATATATATATAAATTACATACTATGACATAATGGATTAATTCAGTAACCAAAATGATAGATAATTTTAAAATTACAAAACTATTGCTCCTTGGATGGCATCTTGTTCATGAATTTGTATAAAATTATCGTTCTGTAGAAGAGTAATTTGTCCAACAGAGTGGTATCGTATATATGTTATTGTTCTGATTGAATGCATTGTTCTACGCATTTATTGAAATAATGTTATTCACTCAATTTTGCATGGACAATTTGTAAATTTTGTTGGGTTATTGATATCAATTATACTAATCTGTTGTAGTGCTTTGTATCTTAGTACAACCTCTGTTATGAAACCTTGAATTTATTGTTGGGTGTGTGTTATATTATTTTCATATGTGTGTGTGTGGGTGCATCATATACGACAACTGCGTCTGATGATCCCTATGTTATTGGGCAGTTTTTTCTATTTTTAGCAGATTTTGCTATTTTTAGCTGATTTGTAAATTAATCCCGGATTAAGGGATTAGGGTTTTGGTATCTACGGAATACCTAAAAACATTGTATATATTGTATGGCGAATGGTGAAATTCGATATAATGAAAAGAAGAAAGGTTTTCCCGGTTGAGGGTTTCCGGTAAAAATCTCTGTGTACTTTGTGTTTGAGCCATTGATTAATTTCTGTATTGCTTAAGAATCTATATGCATTTCTTTACTTCGCAGGTTTAAAACTTACATTTCTATTGTAATTACTTTAATAGGAAGGTACAAAAATTCCAAAATAATAAACTAGTCAGTCGTTGATTTCATCTCCTACCTATTAGGGAAGATCATATCAAATCTCACAAATTTGTCTATTCGTTCTTGTTCTTGGAAAATGGTAACATTATTTAATTTATACCAGAAGTAGAGTGAAGTGTGTCTCACGAATTCAACCATGATGATCGAGAGACTATGTAGTTCTAGAACCAATAGATTTCACTTTAATGAGAGTATTTCTTGAAGAACATTTCTAGTTATTCGGGATTTAATGAGAGTACTTGCATGTGGCCATCAATCGGTAGAAAGTAAATAAACTTTTATGGGGGACTTACTATGTGTTTTTCAAAATCTATCTCTGGAAAAGGCATGGTAATATTTGTAGGAAGGACCAACATTAACTAACTGGTTAGATTCTGCAATAAAGTATTTTTTCCAAATTTGTGAAAGGAAAAGGTAGCAATGTGTGTATTGTTGGAGGGGACAATTTGTTTGTAAAGTATTTATGCTAGATTAATCAAGAAAGAAGGTTGAGTATTCTATGGAAATAGATATTACTACTTATCAGAAAATAGGTGCCTTAGATAAGATATATGCCATAAGATGTGTACTTTGGTATGAATAATTTCACAAGGTATGTGGAAAATTCAAAGAAGATGAAAATGTTTATTTATGTATCTCTAGTGAGGAACCAAGTTTGCATTCATGTATATTTCCAGGGAAGGAATCATATTGTTATCTATGTGCAAATCCACCCATGCTCAAGAAATTTGGATTCCATCTTGTCCTTGCTATAAATCACTAGACGATATATGGATAGTGGAAACATGCGATTAGGGAATATATGACTATTCTTTGTGTATTTAAAATACTCCATGAAACTTTCCTTTAAAATTTGGATATCTTTTGTCTGAATGAGATTAAATGCTTCCTTTTCCAAGGATGTTATTTATGGCCCATAAAAAGGAGTTTATAGGATTTCTTTATGAAGCATAAAATCTTCTTATATGTGATTTACACATGGCATGCTCAAAGGCACTCTCATTAAATAATGCTCCATCTTCTTTGTGTTATGTTATTTATGGAAATTGGTTACCAAGAGAAACATTTTAACATAGAAGTAAGAAAGTGGTCGAACAAACCCCTTGACATAGTCAAAGAAATATTTATGCACAATAAACAAGGATTAACTAGGGAGGGTGCTCAAGTTTTCAGCTCATATGTTGCATGTATTTCAAATAGACCCACATTGAAGGAGGATCCACTATGACAACTTCACACATCTATTTAGAAATTCCCACTTGAAGGAGTATTTCTATATTTGAAGAGATAGAACAATGTTTTTTGAGGAGTGTCTTAGTTGAAGAAGAGATACATGGAAACAAAGGATCCCTTAGCAAACTTTACATGTTCATTGAAGATACCAAGAAGAAGAACCCCCAACCTTTGAAGAGACTTATAGTGGTTATGGTCAAAATTTATTAGTTGACCCTTCCTTCAAATGCATAAACATTAATCTGCTATAATTTGGGCATAATGCGAGCATGCAATGTTGGTTTGGGATGAAATTTGGCCTATATATTATTGACATCATGATACAAGTTGGAACCAAAAATTGTCTTGAAACTTGATGGTTTTTTGTACCAAAATTCCAAAAAATAGTCATATCTCGAATATGGCAATTTGGAATTTGAATGACATGAATATGTGTCCACATAGAATGTGCAATTTTTTTCCTTGAAAGGGGGTATAATGAAACATCACATCATCCCCAAAACTACATAGAGTTTAATTGATCATTTGATTAGAGAGTCCAATTAGTCATCAAGTTCAACAACACCAACACAACTATGTTGGGATTATTTTAGCAATCCAGATACTAAACAAACGTTATTGATGGACAATTCCAATTCTTAATAAATTTAGCTAAAAATTTAGTGATATTGCAGTTTTATTTTACTCATTTTATGATATGATTAGCTCTCAATTCTAATTATATATAGCCTAGACAAATATGTTTGATAATTTTATAATAGTGGAAGGAAAATAAGTCTCTTTCTTACTTTAAGGAACAAACTTTCGAGAAACATATGAAAACAAGAAACATTTCAAAATAGGTGTTCCTTTCACCATGTTAGTGTCATGTTCAAACCTGTTCATTGCTACTTTCTAGAAAATAATCCAATCTTAGGTCTTATGACATAGATATTTAATGAATTCTGGAGGGATTTGAAATCCAACAGTGCATTCCTTGTTTTCCATGATGACTCTTAGATGGTAGTAGATTGAATTTGTGAAGGGTAAATTATAGATTTGTATGATTGTTATCAGAGGTTCCCCTTTGATTTGTTTGATGAATATTTTTGTACTATTATGAACACATATATAATTCCTTGCTTATAATTATTTCCATTATAATGGTGTTGTTATTTGAAGTTAATGTGATAGTTGGTTTGACAGTATTAAAAGAAGTAAACTCACTTAGGTTTTCAAACCTATTTGATGATTTATTTGGTGATAACATTTTCAGCACCAGTGAGGGTGACTTTTTCTAGAAGAAATACAACAATAAATGAGTAGGAAACAAGGGGAAGGGATTCTTGGACCAATTATCAACCCATATCTTTTCAGATTGATATGTCTAGCAGACAAAGCACACCCACCTAAGGACAATGACATACCATGCTTGGGCCTATCATGATAGAATTATTATAGCAACAAGATGCATAAAGTGTGGATATCATGGTGTGGCTTGCTTGGAATATGGATGGACATAGATTACATGCATGGTTTTCATTGTTTCACATTTGACCAAGAATGATTTCCTAATCATTAATCTTTGACAATAATCTTCATAATAAATGTTTTGAGAGATGTTTGGATGATTGATCTTGGTATGAAAAAGGAGGTATATTTTGTCTATGATAGTGGATGATCAAATAACCTAAGGATCGTGCAGATATACGAAAAAATTATGTCATTGAAACATTGGTGGGTGCTTACCCTAGTCGAGCAATGAATTTTGTTACAAACAAATATGGCTTACAGTCTCCTAAAGTAGTTGGTTATCCAAGCAATAACATGGGTAGGTAATGAATGGAACTATTTCAAAGACCATGTTCATTTTTGGAAGGTGGTATACCTTTCTTAGAGAACATGCTTCAACATTCAGGATTTAATGAGATTACTTTTACATGGCCATCAATCAATAGTAACTCAAAATTTTTTATGGGGGATTTCCTACATGTTTTTAAGATTATATCACTAGAAAAGGCATGGTGATATTTGGAGGAAGGACCAACAAAAACAAGCTGGTTAAAGTCTACAGTAGAGTTGTTTTCCAGATTTGCGAAAGGAATAGGCATAAATGTTTGTATTGTTGGAGGAAACAAATGGACTTTCACTATTTATGCTAGATTAATCAAGAAAGGAGATTGAGTATTCCATGGAAATGAATTTTACTACTTATCAAAAAATAGGTGCATCAGGTAAGAGATATTCCATAAGATGTGCACTTTGGTCAGAATAATTGCACAAGGCAGGGGGAAATTAAAATACATTGCAAATGTTTCTTTTTGTATCTCTGTTGAGGAACTAAGTTTGCATGTAGGTATATTTCCAAAGAAGGAATCCCGTTGTTATCTGTGTGCAAATCCACCCATACTCAGGAAATTTGGATTCCATCTTGTCCTTTCTAGAAATGACTACACCATATATGGATAGTAGAAACATGCTATTATGGAATATATCACTGTTCTTCCTACATTTTAAATACTTCATGAACCTTGCCTTCCAAATTTGGATATCTTTTCTCTGAATAAGATTAAATGCTTCATTGGACAAGGATGTTATTGATGGCCTGCAAAAAAATATTTTATAGGCTACTTTTGTGAAGCATAAAGTCTTCTTATAAATGATTTACACATGGCATGGTCAAAGAAACTCTCATTAAAGAATGTTCCATCTTGTTTTTGTTATGTTGTTTTTGGAAAGTGGTTACCAAGAGAAGTGTTTCTGGCATAGAATCAAGAAAGTGGCACAACAAACTCCTTGACATGGTTAAAAAAATATTTATGCACAAGAAACAAGGCCTAACTGAGAAGGGAACTCAAGTGTTCAACTCATCTACTGCATGCATTTACAATAGATCCACATTGAAGGGAGATCCACCATGACCACTTCACACATCTATTTAAAAATTCCCACTTTAAGGAGTATTTTAGTATTTGAAGAGGTAGAAAAGAATTTTGTGATTGAGGAGCATTTTGTGATGCAAGAGTATGAGAAGAAGATAAAAACATATTTTTCTTCTTGAAAGAATCTAGATTTGTGTTTTGTGCATACATCCAAGTGATTTCATTCTTGGGTATTATCTAATTCTAAACACTGATTACTTACCAACCACACACCAACTTTTTTCTTTAAAAATATTATGTATATGGTCGTACTCAGTTCACATTAATGTAGGCATTTTTGAAATATGATTTGATTATAATATGAGAATGTATCTAAACCATAACATAAAATTAAAGATTTATTCTTTTGGAAGAATGGATTAATATGGAGAGTAGAATCAAAAGAGAGCAATAATATTAGATCCATGCAACTCCTTAAAGATTGTTGGCACAGGGGTAGACCCGAGGTTCACTCCAAGAGTGCACCAACAAGCCCTAGCTACTGGCCCTTTCGCCAACACCTGTGAAGCAGATGAAGTCTCACTTGAAGCAGCTATAAGGGAAGGTTGGAGGACAAGAATGTCTACAACCAGGGGAATATCAAGTGGATCTATCACAACAAGAATACAACATTCATATATCACTTATCAACTAGGTCTATCCTTCACAGCTATAGATCTAATCTAACATAAGACTACAAATAACAATATAACAATGACAGAGATCTAGACATCAATCACACATACGACACAAAATATACGTGGTTCACACTCTCTCTAGGGCTACATCCATAGAACTGTGCTTATGATTTATTAAGGTAAAGCATACATTTCTTATCTGCACTCTCAGCTAGCATATCTTCTTTCTTCTTTCTCTCCCTCTCCCCTTCCTGCGCACCCTGATGCAGGACTTGACCTTTGCACATAGCTGAAGATCTCCCAATACAATCCTCTCTCTCCACAATAGAGCTATAACAACAATATCAAACCAATAGTCAATGACCAACAACAACCCCACCCAGGTCCTCTTGACCTTTATTTATACATTAAAATCCCTCACCAACAGCCTTAGTTCAAAACCTAGGTGACAAAACCCTAGATACCAAAACCCTAGGTAAACTTGACCCATTTTTTCCGAGCTTCACCAGCCTATCTTTCCTTCTTCATTGCGTGGTGCTCCAAAGAATCCAATGATGGATTTTATTTGCTTGTTGAGTTGTCCATGATCCTTCTTCCTTACTAATATGTCATCTCTGATCTCCTCATCCAACAACTTTATTTTCTGCACTTCACTCCATCTTTCCTGCTCTTTTTCTCACTTCGACTCAGTGATAGTTACTGTGTCTCTCACGAAGCTCGATTTTTAACTTTACTTCCTTGTTCTTTGCTTCCTTCCATAACTAAGGGATAACAGGCCCCCAAAACTCACTTGTGACTCATCCCGAGGCACTTCATATCTGATCCTTTTGTTTTACTTCGACTTTGGACTGCGTAGTGCAACCCTTGCTTTCTACTTTATGCCTCCTTTCCATCCTTGTGCAAACTGTCTTTTCTATGTCTAGTACCCAGTTTCAATTGTACCTGGTATCTGGACCCTTTTCCTCATGATTTTACTAAGAGTTGCGAGGCAGCTGGTTATCATAGTATAACTTCAGTCGATTCCCATTCACCAATCCTTCCTTCTAGTTTCCCTTCAATGTATTCAGTTGCACAACTCCTCCTTCTATAACATAAGCAATCTCATATGGTCCGAGCCAATGCGTTCTGAACTTCCCAGGGTGTTTGATAAACTTACTATCATACATCAGTACTAAATCACCTTGCTTGAAATTATTCTTCTTGATGTGCCTGTCATGATAGGCCTTTTCTCGTTCCCTTCTGAACTTGCTGATGGAATCCTGCAATGAATCTCTCTTCTTCCAGTTCAACCAACTGTGGAAGCCTCTCACGAACAATGTCGGTATCATCCATGTCTGTAAATACAACAATTCTTAGGCTTGGTACTAAGTATTCCATCGGGAGAATAGCTTCAAGACCATAAACCAACTTGAAGGGGGTCTGCATTGCTAATTTCTTGCAAGTGGTTCTATAATCCCAGAGTACTGCTGGTACTCTCAAATCCCAGACATCCTTGTTCACACTGTAAATCTTTGTCAATGTTATCTCCAAGATCTTGTTGAATGCTTCAACCGTTCTGTTTTCTTGTGGATGGTAAGGTGTACTCTTCTAATGGTGGATTGCAAATTCTTCAGTCAGGGCTTCAATTGTATTATTGATGAAGTGTGTACCTTGATCACTCATAAGGACCTTAGGGAATCCAAACCTGGTAATTGTGTCATCAAATATAAAATGCGCAGCTGTAGTTTCACTATAGTCGTTGACTGCTCTGGCTTCGACCCATCGGGTTTCGTATTCTGTCACAGTAATAATGTACCTTGCTCCTGTGCACTTTCCTGGTGGGTTTATAGGTTCCACGAAGTCAATGGCCCACTTTTCAAATGCTTGTAGGGTCATCTATGGTGCTAATGGCATCTCATCTCTTCGGGATGGTTTTTCAATTCTCTGGCATACATCACATGCTCCGGCATACTCTTTAGCATCTCTGTGTAATGTAGGCCACCAAAGGCCAACTCGCAGAACCTTCTGCGCAGTTTCTTTCCCTGCGTAATGTCCTCCTGTGATGCCTTCATGAGCTTCTGCAAGGATGAGTGGTCACTCCGTCTCCATAACACACCTCCTTAATATTTCATCCAGTCCCATTTTGTACAACTGTCTAGCTATAAGTGAAAAATCTACAGCACGTACCACTACTTGTTTCTTTTGAGGAATTGTATACTCACTTGGAGCCATTCTTGTTGATAGGAACTAGAATATGTGTGCAAAGTGGTCATCAATATTTCTAATGGTGAGTAGCCGTGCATCTAGTAATGTATCCTCCAAACTGGTAGGTTCTTTGCCATGTTCCAACTTTGATAAGTGGTCTGGGCCCTTGTTCATTCTTCTTGGATTAAATATGATCTCAAAATCATATTCTTGAAAGAGAATAAGCCATCTGCATATTCACCCCCCCCAACACTGTCTTGTTGACTAGGTACTTCAGCATGGAGTGATCAGTAAACATTTTAAAGTGTCCTCCCAACAAGTAGTGGCAGAATTTTTGCAATGCATACACCATGGCTAGTCCCTCTCTCTCTGTAGTGGTTTAATTAACTTTGGATGTGGATAGTGTTGTTCCTGATTTTATGTTTTAAGGCTATAAAACACATTGTCAAGGCATCTGAATAAAGATTTTTATGATGAGATTTTGAAAAGAAGAAACAAAGAAAAACTAGATCAGATTTAGTTTCTCAACTATCTCTGTCTTGCTTCCCGTTGTTCTTGGATGCTTATGTCACGTTCAATTACAGCCCACGATCTTTCTAACTCAGCCCTATTTGTTGCAGTTTGTAAGATAGTGTTAAATATGTTTAGGGCAATGTTGGTTTGATCCTGTAGACCAGGTTCTACGTTACGTTGTCTGCCATTAGGAACAGTCATGGGTGATAGGTTTTAAATGTTTCTAAAAGGGTTTTTTATAGATTGGTTACTTCATATTTTCAGAGATGATATTAATGAAACAACTTTAAAATCTAAAACAGTAATGTAAAAACAAAATCAAGGTCGTTTCCTGGTTTTGTGATAGTTTTGAAATTGTAGACAATGAAACACAACAGAGAGAAATATAAGGCTTTTATCAGGAAATAATCTTATATTTCAATTAACCATAATGAAAGAGAAACAGGATTTCTAACAAAGAGAAATATTAAGGAACAGAAGGATTACAGGTCTTAAAATTACTAAAGTAATCTCAGAGGAAAAACTGTAATACATTCAACATCCAAACCAATCTGAAACAATAAACAACAATGCATATAACCTCAAATTGATTTACTTGCTAGAAACACACATTAAGAGAAAAATTTAACAACTGATGATAGACAGGGGAAGAAACATAGTCACGAAATTGCAGGATCCAGAATCTTGTTGTGATTTATATTCCGATGAACTTTAAAGTTGATATTACAAAAAATGGCCTTCTCCAAAATTTCTGAAGCCCTGTTTAAGCCTCTTGAAGCTATATTTATACATTTCTATCAAAATCTTCCGTTGGTAACTAACCAACTTCCTAATATTTCGGTTTCTCAAACTAATGTCAACCATTTACAATTTATTTCAAAATTCTAAAAATAGAAATATTTACAAAGTTTTAACTTTGAGTTGAAGAACTTTCTTTATCTTCTTCGATGTATTGAGCATATTTCTCTAAAAAGTTTATCAAGACTTTAGGAGCCTCTGGTACTTCGTTTGCTAGATTTCCTACAGAGTACATATTGGCTGATGCTATTGCACCCATGGTCCCTGCTAGCTCTGTAGCAAATTCTCCCTCATTTAGCTTCTTTCCATCAATGATGATTTTATATTTTTTAATCATTTTTTCACCTACAGGATGTAATTGCTGTTTCAGGATAGCTCTCCGTTTTTTACTGAAAAAATAATCAGAGGAAGGGATTTCATCTCTACTGATTGGCTCTAAGTCACTTACGTATAGAAATCCTTCAGGAGGGGTTCCAAAAGTAGCTTGTAGTGGGGTTAATGATGTAATGGGACTACCCAGTTCCTGTGAAGCTATTCCCCCAACATTTTCTGGAATATCATCCAGGTTTATTGGGCTTGTTTCTACTCCTTTTCCCTTTTCTGTCTGTGTTTCTTTAATCTGAGAACCCTTTGTATTCTGAGGAGGTATCTCAGAATCTTTCAATTTATCTTTATCACTTGTATCATACTGAATAATGGTTTCAAAACCTGGAGGAATTGTTTCTTGTACTTGCGTTGATGTTGGCATTTCTCCTTGTAAAATCTTTGGCAGACATTGTCACCTATTTCTTTGAAAAGATGTAAACCCCACCTGTGCATCAAGTGACAAGGTTTGCACTCTACTCTAAACTTCCTCATAAGATTTAGCATTTCTAAAAACATCATCATAAACTGAGATTTCATGCTCATATGCCTTCAAACCACATTGTGTGACATGCTGATTGATTATTTGATATGGGTCATGTTTCCTGTGTTCTATATCTGCTAATTTCACTTCATTCATCAATTTGGCTTTTGCCTTAGTATGGCCTATGTTTAATAGCACAAATTTTCCTAGTTAAACAGGAAAAGATGGCCATGCCTTTTTCTGCTGAGCTTTTAATTCTAGCCCAATACCACCATTTATCAGCTGATAAGCCACTTCTCTGCATATTAATCTATTTGGTAATACTTTTGAGAGTGCATGAGGTGGAATAGAACAACCATAAACTCTAACATAAGAGAAATTTTCTTCAATGAACCAATCAACAACTGACTTGAGGTTTTCTGTGATGGTATGTGAAATATGAGGAGGTTCACAACCAAAGAACATTTTATGCAATGGAATAATTACATAATGACACACCTCATAAAAATTATTTTTGGCATTTTCTTCCCAAAGATCTGAATGGTACTTATGAACAAGCTCTGTGCAAGAAGCATTCCAACTCCAATTCATTAATGGGAAAGGAGTCCTAAAGCAAATGGCATCTATTATATAAGATGACATATAAAAGGTCACTGGCTGTCCCTTTGACCTAGCTGTTTTGTAATTCATAACCTCTGAAGTGATGTTGTCTGATAAAATCTTATGCCAATTGAAAATATGCCCCTCTGAAACTTCTTCTAAGAAGGGTGTCCATTCTGCACTAAAGTGATAAGGATTCTTTTTCCCATATAGTCTACATAACATCATTGCTAAATACACCATATATTCATTTAATGAAGCTGTGGCATAAATTCCATGTAAATCGGCCCTAAATTTGTTTTCATCTCTGGCCCATCCTCTTATCATGTCAGGGTATGTTTGGCCACCTTCAACGCACTCTTTTTGTTGAAATGCAGCTACAAACTCAGAATTAAAAGTGTGCCTATAATTGGGTGAGAGCTTATACATTACTTGGATATGTTCAAGCCTGAATGAGCTGATAATAGCTCCTTGCTCGTTCAGAACACTTCTGGTCGGAACATCCACTTTATCCAGTGCCCAGGCAACCATATCAGTATATGAAACCAGTCTCGGACGTGCAGCAACCTTATGAAGCTCAGTTTCGGCGATATCTCGGAGATGGTTGTCCGCACCATTTTCCGCATATTTGAGTTCATCCTCCATTTTTTCTGCAATTGCAGCCCATGATTTGACAGAGTGTACTACCCCAGATGCAGTAGTATTGGAAATAATATCACCTTCTGGTTGCTCTTCAGTTTTCTTTGAAGCCTTTTTGGGCGCCATAGCTCTGTATTTACTTGAATACCTGTAACAGAGCGAAATTCAACTTTGAAATGATAATGTAAACATTTCAAAATTGACTTCGAATATATCATAAAATCATCGAGCTTTGTACCTCTGTTATGAATTGATGACTATTAATGCAAAAGATATCCTGAAGATATACATTTAATGTTTGTACTCGAGCTTTCCCAGTATTTTTGAACATAATAGAAATTTACCAAATTAGACAGTCGCCGTACAAAATTTTAGACCTTAAATCTTGTTTCTAAGAATGATTAATTTGTGTTAATCTGGGATTAAATTTAAAAACATTCATATCGGAGTTTCGAAACTTTGGATGTCAAAGAAATAAGTCATCGAAGAACCCCGATCACTGAAATCGCGATGTATTATTTAGTTAAAACACTTTCATTATCTTAATTAATCCAGATTAACTTTTTCGGGATTTCGTTAATCAAGAAATCAGGGATCGGGAAATTGGGAAATCCAATGACATGAAAACTGTTGCTCTCAAAACCGTGAATCCCGATATCCCAATATGATTATTTACTCTTAATCATGCTTAACTGTAATTATATTAATTCTAAACTTAACTTAAAGATTAACTGTATCATAAAATCGGGAAATTGGAGAATACGATGACGAGTTTCTTTGTTCTCACAAAATCGCGAATCCCGATTTTGCGATGAGATTAACTTAAAGTTTAAACCTTTTTTAAATTTTATTTAAGTAAATGATGTTTTAATTAAGGATTAATGTATCGGGAAATCGGGAATCAGGATTTCACTTTTCAATTTACATTGAACATTTGTTCATTCAAAACTCCGAATCTCGATATCCCGATATAAATTTAAATTTCTTAAGTTTTAAATCAATGTCCGTTTTAAAAGATTATTTCGAATAATATTGGAAAACTTATATTCTTCGTCCAAAATTTTTTAATCATTCTTTATTCAAAAATGAACCATAAAGGCGTCGTGACTTCGTTGGAGATGAAATTTTTTCTTTAGAAAATTTATATAATGCAAAGACTCAAAGATACAAAAATTTTCATCCTTAAGATCAAAAAATCAAAGTCTGTTTCAACAGATAGATTCCTTCTGGAAAATGCTAATGGATGATCAATGTCCCCTTCTCCAGGTTGTGCCAGTACTACTCCTAATGCAAGAGAAGATGCATCAACATGCACATGGAATTCTTTGCTCCAATCTAGAAAAACCAGAATGGGTGTTGTAACCATCTTCTGTTTTAGTGTGTCAAAGCTCTGCTGACATTCAACTGTCCACTCATACTGGAAGTCCTTCTTCAACAACTTCTCCATTGGTGTTGTAATTTGAGCATATCCTTTGATAAATTTCCTGTAATATCCAGTATGGCTCAGTGCAGTGCTCAGTTGTTTGATCGAAGTAGGAGGTGGAAAATCAACTATAATTGCAATTTTAGATGGGTCAACCAACAATCCCTGCTTGTATACAATATGACTTAATAGTACTCCAAATGGTGAGAAGAAGATGCATTTCTTCAGATTCAAAGAAATTTGATATTGTCTGCATTTGTCCAACATTAGAATTAGAAATTCAATATGATTTTTCAACAAACTAAAAACAGTCCAGTCATCAAAGTATGCTTCTAAAAATTTATGCAAAAATTCTTTGAATGCTTCAACCACCACCCTGGAAAAGATGGCTAGGGCGTTCTTCAATCCAAATGGCATTACTATATATTGGTAGGATCCCCACTCTGTGGAAAATGTAGTCTTATGATGGTATTCCTTGGCAATGCGGATCTGATTTAGTGGGTAACATTTTGGCACTTGGGACAGCAAGTGATTTGCTGTTGTATTTTCTTGACTAGGTTGAGGTTAGTTTTTCTCGATCTTACAGAGATAGACTCAGACTGTAGTGTGAATTGTGTAACCGGTCCACAACATGCAGTAAAGGGGGTTGGAAGGATGAGATTTCAACTAGAGTCAAGAGGTCTTCTAAAGGTTGGCGAGGTGTTATATGTTCCAAAATTGACACTTAATTTTATCTCAGTGTCATCTTTGGATGAGAGTGGTTTTGGAGTTGTTTTCAACAGTGGACATGTGTTTTTGTATTCTATGGGAGAAACTACTGACACAACAGTAATGCTTGGTGTCAAGTGTGAGGTCTGTTAATATTATGGTAGCTACAGGAGGTATTTACCTCCATGTGTGAACCTGACGAGAATAGAAGACTCTGGGAAGAAAGAGAAACCCTAATGAGTTGGATAATAACCCTAGAAGCCTTGTCGGGTCAAGAAGATAATTTATATTAGGTTATTAGCCTCCAAGAGAAGAAGTCAGCCAGAAATAATAATAATACACTGAAAAAAAACTTATCCAGAAGGAGAAGTCAGCCCCAACACAACTGGCAAAACCACTATAAATACAGGGCACCAGTTCTCATTTGTATCATCTCATAATTGCAGTTTCCCAGTTGGTGTGCACTGCAGTTGTAGTTTGGTGCATACATGTGGAGGAGGGTTGCAGGTGCAGCTGCAACAACAACAAGTTTTTAGTATTGGGTTGAATATCTCTTGGCTAGGGTTTCGACTATCTGATCATCTCTTTGTGATGTGTTATCCTTAGGGAATGATGCGCTACCCTTTTTTTGGATATCTAGCCTAGGGTTTGCTTCCGGAGGAATTCTCAGTCAAGGTTAAGGTGCTCAGAGGGAGGCTTCAGCCTATGGTTGGGTGATGAAGGTATCGTCAATGGAAAAATGAGCACACCATCTTCTATAATCTAATAGGTTATGGGCCCAAACCCCTTTAGTCAGCCTAAAACGCTGGAAGGAAACATAGCCACTAGATATTGAGCTCGTTGCGGAACTGACGCTAGGGTCACTAGCAGGAGCAGCTTCCAAAAGTACTACAGCTAGGGTTACTAGCAGAAGCAGTTGCAGAAACCCTAAACCTCTTGTTGAGGCACCTTAAGTGATGAGATTGACCTAATCTCTGAATAGATCGGTGCACCCTAGTCCAACGCATCTCCTAATACTCTCAGAAGGCCAAGATGTGAAGTTTGGATTTCTGGTTAGATCTATGGTTTGACCAAGTCAAGCAAGCCATGATGAACTCTATGAAGTCTGAGAACAAGCTAGATGGAGCCTCTAACTTTAGAGCATGGAAGACAAGGATTGACCTCATCCTTGCTAAGAATAAAGTGTTGGATATTGTGAAAGGAAAGATCATGAAGCTAGAGTTTAAGGAAGGAGAAGAGAAGGAACTGCAGAACGTTGTAGCTATGGAGAAGTTCAAATATGTTGACATCAATGCCATGAGTATCATAGTGGATTCCATAAAAGACCACTTGATACCCTACATCTCCCATCTTGACTCATCAAAGAATATGTACGATGCCCTAACAAATCTCTTCTCAGTTAGAAACATCAAACAAATGAGCTCCGTGACATGAAGATGAATGATGACGACAACATAACATCATACTTTGTAAGGATATCCCAGTTAGACATGGGATGCATTTGCCACAAGCATGAACACAAGGAAGGAGTACCCGACATTTGAAGAACTTTGGACTTGCTGTGCTCAAGAAGAATCAAGGATCAATGAAAAAGAGAAACCCCAAAAGAAGTACGATGATCAAGCCTTCACAGCAAGATTCAAGAACTTCAGAAACAAAAGGAAGTTTGGTTCAAGGAGGAAGCCAAATCAAGATAAAGACATTTCAGAAATACAATGTTTCAACTATCAGAAGTATAGTCACTACAGGAACCAATGTCCCAAACTAAAGAAAAGGAAAGAGAAACATGAAGCATCAGTTGCCGAAGAAAAGGAACCTACAAAGAAGACTAAGCAGGATGGAAGAGACTTCTTCTACTAAAAAGGTAACAACATTCTTCTTATTTCTGTACATATCTTGTTTGCATTGTCTCTGTACGTATCTTGTATATCTATCTCTTAATGTGTTCCAAGAAGAACTATACCTATGGAAGAAAAACAAGATAAGAATGAATATCATTAGACAATACACATGAAGAAATACAAATTATATGGAAGCTACTGCAAGATAAGCCGAATCAATCATGAAGAGACTTAGAAGTCAAACATCAAGAGGAATTGGAGAAAGACTTGTGACGAGAACTAAGATGGAAGCGTGGAATCTGTTAGATAGAGAGAAGCCAATTATATATTGCAGAAGACAATAAGGATGAAGATGGAAGTATGGACTCTATCAGACGGAGGGAGCTGATTATATGCACTCTTACTTAAAGCAAGGGTTAGGAGGGAGATAATCCTATGATCCATTAAAGATGATGAAAGGTATATATCCATGGTAGTAGTCATGAAATATAGTACGTGTTCAGTTCATCCACAAAAGAAGACTTCCTCGAAAACCTTAAAGAATTCCTGATTGTCCATCCAGATCCGTGATCCTATGATGAAAGGAAGATGTGGAATCTCTAGGGCATGGAATCCATAAGAAACTCCATGGAACCAAGAGCTAAAGAAAAACATGAAGAAGGACATGAAGATTCCAATAAAGGAAGAGAAACCAGAACAACCATTCACTATATCAAGAATCACAAGATTACCAGCCTGATATGAACTCACTAAAAGCAATCAAGCAGAAGAACTGAAAGTCGTGATGAAAAACAATGTATGAAAAAACTTATGAATGAAAGCATTGCAAGATCTAGAACCAGAGGTTCTTTCATATGGAGGGAGAAGACTATGATGATTACCTATTCCAGTACACTAGACATATCACTACATGAGTCATTATATCATCTGCAACATCCATGAGTTGGAATTCTACATCAGATAATTGCAAAGAATGTTCTCCAGAGAAATTGAATAAAAAGCATATGAAGAGCAATATCAAGACCTTGAGGCATACCAAAATGAGACTCCTATATGCAGATAAGAAGAAGACAACTTGGTGGAGAACCTCCAGTGCACAACAAAAGCGTGGTGAAGATTTTCTATAACATCAAGATGACTACTCAGAAGATCAGATCTCATGATGACAGAAGAAGTGCCACTTGGATATGTTCCAGTTCTCCAACTATGATATACTCTATCATCCAGATCTACATGAAGCCTTCACAGTGTTCCAGACTAAAGTACAAGTATTACATTATCCATGATGAAGTCCAGAAAGGAGAAAGTGGTTCTCCAATATATATCCCCACTGATGAGCAGACAACAAATATCCTGACAAAACCTCTATCCAGAATCAAGTCTGCATATTCTCAAGAGAAGATAGGGATCATGGAAATAACTCACTTAGCTGAAAGGGAATATTCTCCAAGATAGAAGAAGGCACAGAAAATATTCTTGAAAAACATTTATTTTTGTAATTTAAATAAATCTCTAGTTAGGAGGGAGCACTGAAAATACTATTTATTAATTGAAAAATAGTCCAGATTGGATAGATCCTTTCATGTTTGGAAAGTGAATTGAGACTTCTGACAGACAGTAACTTCCCATTGTAGTTATCATGGGGGACAAAATGATTGCTGATATATCATAGACAATGACTTCCCATTGTGGTTAACATGGGGAGTGTTCTAGGACAGTCATTCTTCTTGGCAGTCACTCTGAGTAGTGGTCAAGTAGAATGATCTGCCTCACTGGGTATTCATTCTTTCGAAGTTCACAGTTGTGATTAGTTTCAAAGAATGGTCCATTTTGGAGGTTGATGCAGGACAAAAATTCCTTAGGGCTGACTCATTCTCTCCAGATTACACTTTGTTTAGTGTTGGAGGAATGGCACAGGGTAGGGAATGGTCCGAACAATTATTCCTTAGGGCAGACTCATTATCTCTAGGTTACACTTTGTTTAGTGTTGGAGGAATGGCCCAGGGTGGGGAATAGTCTAGGCTTGGTAATCAGGGACAGTCATTCCTTAGGGTTTATACATTCTCTCCAGGGTGCACTTTAATTAGTGTAGGAGGAATGGCCCAGGGTGAGGAATGGTCCAAACATTTCTTAGGGTTTATAAATTCTATCCAGGGTGCACTTTAATTAGTGTAAGAAGAATGGCCCAGGGTGAGAAATGGTCCAGGCTCAGAAATAAAAAATAATCCTTCTTCCTTGTCTGTGAAGAATAAGGAAGATAGCCCATTACTGATGAGGGAAGATATTCTTTTAGATCTCACAAATGTGAGTGAAATATTGGCCCAGAGGATTCAATTTATCTTTAACAATATTTTTCTATGCAGGATGGAATCAGATGATTGTTATGGAGACTACCTGTCTCCAGACAGTAGAGATATACTACTGTGGTGGATATGTTCCACTGTTCATGAGGAAGATATTCTTTCAGAGCTCACAGATGAGTGTGAAAGATTGGCCCAAATAATTCAATCTATATCATAACATTGTTCCTGTGCAGATTTCTATCAGATGTTTGTTATGAAGATTATATGACAATAGATGAAGATTACTGTGGTAGATATTCTTTCAGAGCTCACAGATGTGAGTGAAAGATTGGCCCAGACAAATCAGTTTATATCATAACATTGTTTCTATGCAGGATGCTATCAGATGTTTGTTATGAAGACTGTATGATAGTAGATGAGGACTACTGTGGTGAATATGTTTCATTGTTCACAACCATACATTGCTGATCAAGTACTTGTGTGTTACTTGATGTGGTAAGTGAACCACTGGATTGTAGTTATGTACTACTATGAATAGACACAGTTGTTCTCTATCCTTGTTCTAATTGCCTTGAAGACTATCAACAGTTTATTGGAGATAATGATCATTCAGATGGATGATGAACATAGATTTTCCAGACGGAAAATAGTTCAGAACTTTTACTCCTCTTGTATTGCTCTATGGTGAGAGTGACTCATCCAACATCATATCTAATTACTCAGATGAAGTATGGTTGATGTAGCTGATGGTGATGGTGATGTTCATGATATAGTCATGAAATAGTCTAGATGACTATATTGATTCTACCGGGTAAATGGTATGTTTTGTGCTCAAGTCCATTTCCTGTAAATACCTCTCTAGCTAGGAGGGAGTGTTAATATTATGGTAGCTGTGGGAGGTATTTACCTCCACATGTGAACCTGACGAGAATAGAAGACTCCGGGAAGTAAGAGAAACCCTAATGAGTTGGCTAATAACCCTAGAAGCCTTGTCGGCTCAAGAAGATAATTTATATTAGGTTATTAGCCTCCAAGAGAAGAAGTTGGACAGAAATAATAATAATATATTGAACAGACACGTATCCAGAAGGAGAAGTCGGCCCGAACACAACTGGCAGAACCACTATAAATACAGAGCACCAGTTCTCATTTGTATCATCTTAGAATTGCAGTTTCCTAGTTGGTGCGCACTGCAGTTGCAGTTTGGTACGCACATGTGGAGGAGGGTTGCAGGTGCAACTGCAACAACAACAAGTTTTCATTATTGGGTTGAATATATCTTGGCTAGGGTTTGGACTATCTGATCATCTTTTTGTGATGCATTATCCTTAGGGAATGATGCGCTACCCTTTGTTTGGCTATCTAGCCTAGGGTTTTCTTTTGGAGGAATTCTCAGTCAAGGTTAAGGTGCTCGGAGGGAGGCTTCGGCCTATGATTGAGTGACGAAGGTATTGTTAATGGTAAAACAAGCACACCATCTTCTATAATCTAACAAGGGCTTGTACAGGTTGTTGGGTAGACCTGTGTTGGGGTCCAGTGGATTTCTGGACTCAGATTCTATGTCGGAGGGTTGGCAAGTAGCACAGGAGAGAGAGTTGATACATGACACTCAGTCTTCTTTTGGGACTCTCAAGGGACTCAGTAGGCATGAGTCGACACAGTTGGATGCTCATGAGAGTGTGCAGTCTCCTAGGAGCATGTATTCAGTTCGTGGTACAATGGAGGTAGTAGTAGAGGCTTCCAGCGCAGTGGGAATAGTGGCTTCATGTTTAGAGGGAGCATAGAGTTCTAGTACAGAGGGAGTAGCTATGGTAGCTGATGAGATGGAGACAGATTCTGGTGGTGATACCAGAAGTACCTCCCTCGCTAAGAGGGAGTGTTAGATTTTTTAGTTCGGGAGGTACTCCGCATGATTTGTCTTGTATGCGGATGTTACCTTAATATTTTCACTACCAAGCACTTGACTTTGTAATAAGTTTTATAAAGTTGTTTTAAGTGGTTCTTTTAGTAAAGTGACTTTTTAATAAAGTGTACCTTCTATTTTTAAAGTGACTTTATTTTAATAAAGCACTTATGTAATAAAGTGAAATTCACTTTAATTTTAAATGAGACATTTTAGAGGGAATGGATCATGACCCTTGATCTTGAAAAAGGCAAGATCTAATCTTGGCCTTTGGATCTAGGGTTGGGAACGTGAAAAGACACTTTTGGGGGGGAAAAGTCATTTTCAGATTATAAAAGAATGCATTGGGTAGTGTGCAAGACATGTTGTGAAGACATCGGGAGGATGTTGAGAGCACATCGGGAAGAGAGTTAGAGAGATTTTCTGAGGATGCTTGAGAGAGAAAAGTGAGCAGCAAAGAGGGCACATTTTTTGAGGAAAGTGGGCACGATTCTCGAGAAATGTTTTCTATGGATTTTTGGCCGAAATATTTTTCTGCTGTGGGAGTTCGTACTGTACGGATCCATACATCCCGTACAGTCGTACAGATTTGGCACGAAAATCGAGGCAATTTTTGGCACTAATTTCAAAGCAGATTTTAGTTTTCTGTTCGTTGTTTTTGGGCCATACGGAAATATCTATACAGCAGACTGTGGGCATGAAAAATGAGGTACAAAAGAGGTTGGACAACGGTACGGTTTTGGCATGAAAAACGAGGCAAATTTCCGTGGGACAGATTTGGTGCTGTGAGGTATTTTTCTTGGCTGGAAATGTTGTTTTGTTGCTGATATGTACTTTCCTTAAGAATAATAATAAGATCTCTCTCTCTCTCTCTCTCTCTCTCTCTCTCTCTCTCTCTCTCTCTCTCGTTGGGTTTCCCCACATTGGGGTTTTCCTTGGCATTTGCCTAAATTTTTGAGTGTTAATGGGTTGTTGTCCACTGTGTTTTTCCGCTACATATTTTTTCTTAGCAATGTGTATTTCTGCTTATGGAAATTTCTGAATGTGGTTTGTTCCATTTATGAAGTTTATGAAGACAATTATCATTGGGTTGCTAAGTGTTTGATAGAATTTCAGTTTGCTTATTTTAGTCATAGAAAATCTACATGAAGGGCACTATGAATTCAAGGTGATTCCTTTTGGGCTAATTAATGCCCCTGCCACCTTCCAAGCGACAATGAATGAATCATTTCACCCATACTTATAGAAACATGTCTTATTTTTCTTCGATGATATCTTAGTTTACAATAAAACATGGGAGGAGCATATGAAGACAAGTGTTATCTCTTTTGAAGGAAAATCAATTCTATGCCAAAATGTCAAAATGTACATTTGGAAAGGAGGAAGTAGAGTACCTTGGTCACATCATACCCAAAAAGGGAGTCAAGGTAGACCCAAAGAAAATCATGGAAATCACATAATGGCCTAAACAAAAAAACATATCCAAGTTAAGAGGATTTCTAGGATTGGCATGATACTATCGAAGATTTGTCAAGAATTATGCTCATTTAACCGCCCCCCTAACAAATCTCCTTAAGAAAAAATTCTTCCAATGGAATTTGGAACCACAAAAATGTTTTGAAAACTTAAAAAGCATTATGTCCACAACCCCAGTATTAGCAACACCTGACTTCTCCAAACCTTTCATCATCGAGTGTGATGCGCCAGGTTTTGGAATTAGAGAAATATTGATGCAAGATGGGCACCCAATAGCTTTTGAGAACGGGAAATTAAATAAAACATAATGCTTACAATCCACTTACAACAAGGAAATTCTTGCAATCATGCACACATTAAAAAAATGGCGCCAATATCTATTGGGAAGTAATTTCTTGACATGCACAGATCATAACAGTCTCCAGTACTTGTTACAACAAAAAACATTGTCAAATGAACAACAAAAGTGGATAGAGAAAATTGCCACATTTGATATGGAAATTCTACATAAAAGAGGAAAAGACAACATTATGGTTGATGCCCTATCATAAAAATATGAAGAAACACAAGTTTTTGCAATATTAATAGCCATTCCAGAATGGTTCGATGAAATTCGAACCAAGTATGAAAAAAACCTAGAGACTTTCTCTATAATCAACAATTTTAATCAATACCCTAAGTTCGAATGGAAGAACAAAATCTTATGGTATAAACATAGAATCTACTTAAATACCAAATCAAGATTTAAATCCAAGGTTCTTCAAGAATCTCATGATTTCCCAACTGCAGGTTACGTAGGATTTTTCAAAACATACTATAATGCACGAAGATCATTTTTTTGGAAAGGAATGAGTGCATATATTCATAACTATATAGAAAAATGTGATCTCTGTCAAAGGAACAAAAATAAAAATCTATCGACCCTTGGGTTACTCCACCCGCTACACATTCCCAATAAAAAATGGGAAGAAATTCCAATGGATTTCATTGAAGGACTACCCATATCCGATGGAAAAGATAAAATGTTAGTAGTAGTAGACCGACTAACCAAGTATGCACACTTTATTGGAGTAAGAAAAATAGATTCAAAAAAACAAATGGCTTAAATATTCTGTAAGAATATTAACAAACTACATGGGTTCCCTAAGGTTATTGTCAGTGATAGAGATGCTAAATTTAAAGGGAATTTTTTGAGAGAATTTTGCAAACAGATCAAAACCTCTCTCAATATGAGCTCATCTGACCACCCTCAAGAAGATGGTCAAACATAAGTTGTCAATAAGTTTTTAGAAACCTATCTTTGTTGTTTTATCTCCGAAAAACAAAATAAATGGTTTCAATGGTTGCACCTTGCTGAGTGGTGGTATAATTCCACTTATCACACATCAGCTAAAATGACACCATTCCAAGCTCTTTATGGTTACGAACCTCCATCGTTTAAGGAGTTGGACACTAGCCACATAAAAGTTGCATTAGTGAAATACCATTTAGACGAAAGTCAGAAAATCCTTCAATTACTTAAAGAAAACTTAACAGTTGCAAGGAATGAAATGAAGCAACAAGTTGACCAAAATCGAACAAAAAGAGAGTTCGAAGTAGGAGACTAGGTATTTGTGAGACTTCAAACTTACAAACAGTCTGTTGAAATAATGTAACTGCGAAGAGCATTCTTATTATTATTGGATTAAATCCCAATTGCGGATTAATCATGTCATTATTATTATTATTGTTATTGGATTAATCCCCATTGTGGATTAATCATGTCGATAATTGTATAAGGACCAAATCCCCTTTTGCGGATTGGTCATCGAACAATTACAAAGGGCAGAATAAGAAGTCGGC
>ML785474.1:125803-139014 GCA_009831015.1 Picea engelmannii
ACCACAATATCATCCTCCACTGTTCTTATTGCTTCTGCCAACAAATATTTCACTGTATCACCACCAACCATTAGTTCCATGTGTATTCCCCCATCCCTTCCCAGAACCCCCGCTCTGTAAACCCATCTCATTTATGTCCCTACTTTCATCCACGTTCCCATTCTTGGTTCTTCTCCATCCCTTCGTCCATGCCCACACCCAACACCCAACCACTCAACCCTCTGCTCGCACCTCCATTTTCAGCCACCCATTCTCCCTGATCTGCGACCTGCTCCCTCCCTTTGCCCATTCCAATGCCCAACACACATCCACTCAACCCTCTTCTCACATCTCCATTTGCCCTCCATTTTTGACCACCCATTCACCCTCATCCATGATCTGTTCCCTCCCTTTTCCCATTCCCACGCTTCATCATGCACTTGCATTGCACTCGCCTTCCCACATTTTATTCGACCCCTCTCCCACACATCCACCAATTCCTGCCCTCTCCCTCAAACTCTTTTCCCTCCACGATTTATGCCCCCATTACACCCATTATATATATATATATATATATACAATTATTTAATTAAAACAATTAAAAGGGGATCTTCCAAGCAACGTCAAAATTACAGAAAAATAATCACCCCCAAACACCAAAAGGATGTCAGAATTTAAATATCAAGTGGGAAAAATAGACCAGGAATGTAAAAGCATTAGGAAATCACTCGAAAAGTCAATACAAAAAAATCACGATGAGTTACTAGAAGAAATAAGGCTCAACAATGAGGCACTCAAATAAGAGTTGAACCATAATCTTAAAGAAAAAATTTCAACAGAATTCAGAATCGAATTACAAAATGGCATGGATAATATAAAACAAGATCTTAAAGACAATATTTTTCAATAACTCAGGGTTAACCTACAACGAGGTTTGGGAAAATTTAAACGAGAAATAAATGATGATTTGCAACAAAGTATGGTTGTGAATCCACAACATCAGGAAGAAAAGATTAATGAGCTTTTAAAATTAATAAAAGTCCAAGGACACCAACAAGCCACCCAACCACAACCAAGTGACTCAAGCACATCTAACACATCGCCACCACTGCCACCACCACCTCCCCATAATTCAAATTACCAACCTATATCACAACATCGACCCTTACTAATTTTTCCTCCCAAATCCAAATTGAACTATCAAAATACAATGGAGGTGATAACCAATGCGTGGATTGGTTTCACAAAACTGAAGAATATTTCCATATATATAATATTACAACTCATGAAGAAAAGGTCAAATATGTATCCATGTACCTCGAAGGCAATGCATACAATTGGTATCTATGGTGGAAAGGAATAATTCATTCATATAATTGGAATCCTTTCAAAAATGACTTTTTTTTAAAGATTCCAGGGCATCTTGTTTTTTTTTTTTTTTCAAAACTCACCATATTACAACAAAAAGGAAACATAGAGGAATTTACACATCAATGGGAATCTCTCACCACCTGAGTATTTGGACTATATGATGATCAATTATTGTTGAAATATTGTAACTGTAAAGAGTATTCTTATTATTATTGATATATTATTCATAGGATCAATCCCCATTGTGGATTGATCATGTTGGATATTGTAATAGGACCAAATCCCCTTTTGTGGATTGGTCAAAAGACAATTATAATAGGCAGAATAAGAAGTCAGCCCCAACAGTTAATAAAGAGACCCAAAAATATAATAAAGGTGGGTTTACCCACCCAGTTTGAGAAGTCGTCCCTACCAGTGAAGAGACACTTCACACATGCCAGACTTGTATAAATAAAGGAGGCTAGCACCTCACTTAGATATAACTCGCTCAGTTTGAGAGACAAGTTCTGATCTTTTACTGGAAAAGGAGAGAGAGAGAGTGGTGCATATCTTGGAGAGGACTCTCTATTTTAGCATAGACATCTCTTGGCATTGTATTGGCTATCTATATTAAGGAAGTTTTGTTGGGTTTTCTTCCCCTAGAGGGTTTCCCAGGATAAATGTTGTGTCTCTTGTCATTGTGTATTTCTCAGTGATCTTGGATTATGCTATTGTTATCTAATGAAATGCAAACATCTATAATAATGGCTTAAACGTTAACATGGTATTAGAGCCAAGATGAAGGAAGCATCTTTCATAAGAGAAAAACGTCATTGTTGCAGTACCTACAAATTAGGGTTTTTAAAAAGTGAAGATTTTCAGCCCCAAACCTATCTAGAAAGTTGCGCCCTCCCCTAAGGATCAATTTCGCATCATCAACACACCTTTTCAAAGGCTGGATCTCCCGGAAAGTGAAACCCTAGTTTCACAAAGTACTAAAAGTACCAGAAAACCAGTACCAGAAGTACCAGAAGTACCAGAAGCACTAGTCCAGAAATCCATAGATTAGATTTGAAGGGGAAAAATTTGGATTTTCTCAGATCCAAACACACCAGGAAGCTCGTCTTAGCCAAGTGCATCTCCTAGTAAGTTCAGTTTTTTTTATTTTGAGCACTTTCATTTTTCGGTCATTTTCCTAGCTCCAGGTAAAGATGTCTGCAAGCATTAAGCTTGTTGACAAGTTATAAGGAGTGGAAAAATTCCGTGCCTGGAAGTATAGGATTGGCCTCATTCTTGAAGAGAATGACCTAGCACGATTCTCCAAGGAAGAATTACCGGAACCTGAAGATGTTGTAGAAAAGGCAAAGCATCAAAAGGACACAATAAGGGCCAAAAGAATCATTGTAGATTCAATCAAAGACCATCTGATCCCTTATGTGTCATCTAAGAAGATTTCAAAAGAAATGTTTGATGCCTTGACCAGAATATATGAAGGAAAGAACATAAACTGGAAGATGAATCTTAGAACTCAATTGAAGAATACAAGGATGCAGAAAGGAGAAACGATTCAGGAATACTTCTCCAGAATCTCAGAATTCAAAGAACATCTAGAAGCTATTGGAGATACCATAGATGAAGATGAACTCATAATGACGACCCTAAATGGTCTCACAATACCTTGGGATTCTTTCATCCAGACGATATGTGCCAGAAAGGAGAAACTGAAGTTCGACAACCTATGAGAAGAATGCATCCAAGAAGAAACAAGAGTAACAAATCGGGAAGCGTTACTAGCAAGGGATGATGAACAAGTCCTAGCCACCCACACCAAAGGAGGAAGGAAGAAACCCTACTTCCATAAGGAGAATCATAAAGAGCCTCAATAATCAAATAAATTCAATCATAAAGAATCTCATCCAAATAGATTTCAGAAGAAAGGACAACGAAAGGAAAGAGACTACTCATCTTTACAATGCTATCATTGTGACAAGATGGGACACATTGTGAATTTTTGTCTAGCCAGATGAGAAGAATACAAGAGAAAACAAAAGAGGCTCCATGCCCATGTAGTCGAAGACGAAGAGCCACCCACAAAGATGATGAGAGAGGAGATCAAAGACCAAGTGTTGATCTCATCCCTCTCAGGATCTGTAACACCTAGAGAGGACTCTTGGCTCATTGATAGTGGTGCATCCAAGCACATGATGGGACAAATGAATATTCTCTCTTGTATCTCAAAGAAGAAGTTTTCTTAGAAAGTGACACTTGGAGATGATTACCAATATCCCATCAAGGGAGTGGGTGAATCAAACCATAAACTGAATTCAGGGAATTCACTAAAAATGAAGTAATTACTATATGTACCAAGCTTGAAGAAGAACCTACTCTCCATTTCAGCTTTAGAGAAGAAAGGCTTCAGAGTTTCCTTTATATATGGAGAAGTTCTTATGTGGGCTAAGGGAGAAACCTTAAATGAAGCAATCTTCATTGGCAATGAAGAAAATGGATTGTATAAATTAAAGGGTCACTCAGAGGTTGCTATGACCCATTCCATTGAAAACTCATGTGAACTTTGGCATAGAATATTAGCTCACATCAACTACAAGGCGCTACCATACATATGCAAAGCAGTCACAGGTTTACCAGAACTCAAAGGTGACCATAAAGGCATATGTAATGGATGTGCACAAGGGAAGAATATCAAGAACCCTTTTCCGAAGCAGGACAACAACACAGAAGGAGTCCTAGAACTCATCCATTCAGATGTGTGTGGCCCAATGCCATCATCCTCCATTAGCGGGTATGTATATTATGTATCATTCATTGATGATTACTCTTGTAAAACCTGGATATATTTCTTGAAGACTAAATATGAAGTGTTCAGTAAGTTCAAGGAATTCAAAGCCTTGATAGAGAACCTTTCTAAAAGAAAGATCAAGATACTCAAGTCATATAATGGAGGAGAATATACCTCAAA
Organism: Picea engelmannii; assembly: GCA_009831015.1. Classification (NCBI taxonomy): domain Eukaryota; kingdom Viridiplantae; phylum Streptophyta; class Pinopsida; order Pinales; family Pinaceae; genus Picea; species Picea engelmannii. The sequence goes on from ML785474.1 coordinate 130,110, forward strand.
AGAGTTTGTGAACTTCTGTAAAGATGTTGGAATCAAGAGGGAACTCACTACTCCCTATAATCCACAACAAAATGGTGTAGCTGAACCGAAGAATAGAACCATACTGGAAGCTATGAAGACTATGATCCATGATCAAGATCTTCCTATGTGCTTATGGGCAGAAGCAATGATGGCAGCTGTTTATGTCTAGAACCGATTATCCCGTAGTGCACTTGGGCTTAAGACACCGGAAGAGATGTTCACCAGAAAGAAGCCAAAGGTAAGCCATCTCAAAATATTTGGCTATCCAGTGTTTATTCATATGCCTAAAGAAAAGAGAAACAAGATGGACCCTTTAGGAAAGAAGGGAATATTTGTGGGATACTGTGAGGTCTCCAAGGCCTTCAGAATCTATATACTAGGTCAACATCACATTGAGATCAACAAGGATCTGACCTTTGATGAAGATGCAGCGCTCAAGAAATCTAAAATATGCGATCTTGAAGAGGTATATGAAGAGGAACCCATAATCCCCAATACTACAATGAGGGAGGTTCCCAAAGCTACAGAACTAGAGAAGGAAGTCGTAAATTTCCCTGATGAGGAACTTTTAGAAGACCATGATATAGTAGAAGTGCAAGAACCTCCTCAGATGATGATTCTCCATAAAATAAAGCCAACCTAGGCTAGAGAGCTTATTCAAGATGGAGATAAGTACAGTATTCCCCAAGGAACCAAGCGACAGATGAAAAGACCAAAGCCATTCTCCAATTATACGGCTTTGATGTGTGACCTCCTAGAAGAGGAGCCTACCTGTTTTGAAGAAGCCATTCAAAGGAAATAATGGGCAGACGCCATGACAGAGGAATACCAATCCATAATGAAGAATGAAGTATGGGAAATAGTTCCCAGACCGAAGAATAAAGATGTGGTATCCTCCAGATGGCTCTTCAAAATAAAACATGTTGCTGATGGAAGTATTGAGAAGTATAAAGCAAGATTTTTCACTCGTGGATTTTCCCAGAAGGAAGGCATCGAATATGAAGAGACATTCACTCCTATGGCCAGATACACTTCGATCGGGACCATCATATCTCTTGCAGCTAAGATGAAGTGGAAGCTGCACCAGATGGATGTGAAGACAACTTTCCTAAACGGTGTCATTGAAGAGGAAGTGTATATAGAGCAACCTCAAGGATTTGAGGTTGAAGATAGGAGGTCTCATGTCTACAGATTGAATAAAGCCTTATATGGATTGAAGCAAGCTCCTAGAGCTTGGTATGGCTGTAGAGATAGTTTCTTGACGAGCTTAGGCTTTACCAAGAGTAAAGAAGACTCAAATCTCTACTTCAAAATTATGAATAATGAGCTAGTAATATTACTACTATATGTGGATGACTTATTCTTAACTAGAGAAGAAAAGCTCATCGCTGAATGTAAAAAGAGACTTGCCTCAGAATTTGAAATGAAAGACCTTGGCCTAATGCATTATTTCTTAGGTCTTGAGGAATGGAAGAGTCCTGAGAGGGTCTTCCTTAACCAAGGGAAGTACACGGTCAAAATCTTAAAGAGATTCAACATGCTGGAATGAAAGCCCATGAATACACCCATGGAAACGAAGCTGAAGTTGTTGGTCAACACATCATCAGAATTGATTGATGCCACACTATATAGGCAGATTATTGGATCGCTGATGTACCTGACGAACACCAGACCAGAAATTTGTTTTTCCATGAACACCTTGAGTCAGTTTTTGGTAGAACCCAGACGTGTTCACCTAGTGGCTACAAAACATGTGATGAGGTAACTTAAAGGTACAATATATTATGGTCTCAGCTATGATGGAGATCATGATTTCACATTGAGTGGATATACTGATGCAGATTGGGCAGGAAGTGTTTCTGACCGGAAAATCACTTCAAGATGTTGTTTCAGTTTGAAATCAACTATGATCTCATGGTAGAGTAGGAAGAAATCTAGTATTTCTCTCAGCACAGTGGAAGCAGAATACATTGTTGCATGTTATGCTAGCTGTGAAGCTATATGGCTTCGAAAGTTGTTGACTGACCTATTTGACTTGGAGATGAGAGCAACCGTGATTCTATGTGACAACCAGAGCTGCATAAAGATGGTAGAGAATCTTGTATTCCACGACAGGTCGAAGCACATAGAGATCCGCTATCATTACATCCGTGACATGGTACAGAGAGGATCCTTGAAGCTCCAGTACATTAGCACGGATGAACAAGTTGTTGACGTGTTGACCAAGCCTTTATCTCGGGTAAAGTTTGAGTACTTTCGAGATAAGCTTGGCATAGTCCGAAAGGAACTTCCTCAAAAGGGGGAGTAGATGTGATGTGTTCCTTGCTTCTGACCTAGCTGTCAGACGTAAAGAAAGATGTGATGTGTTCCTTGCTTCTGACTTGGCTGTCAGACGTAAAGCAAGATGTGATGTGTTCCTTGCTTCTGACCTAGTTGTCAGACGTAAAGAAAGATGAGATGTTCTTTGCTTCTGACCTAGTTTTCAGACGTAAAGAAAGATGAGATGTTCCTTGCTTTTGACCCAGTTGTCAGACGTAAAGCAAGATGAGATGTTCCTTGCTTCTGACCCATTTTTCATACCTAAAGCAAGATGAGATGTTCCTTGCTTCTGACCAAGTTGTCAGACATAAAGAAAGATGAGATGTTTCTTTCTTCTGATCGAGTTGTCAGATGTAAAGCAAGATGATATGATGAGAATAACACTGAGCTTCCAGATGGATAGATGTGTCTTAAAGCCAGTCTAGTATCCTGCTTCCAACCTGATGGTTGTGACATAAAGCATGACGAGTATCTTGCTTCCAGCTTGAGTGTTGTGATGTAAAGAAAGACGATGAGATGAGACAAGTATTGAGCTTCCATCTTGACAGCTGTGCCGTAAATCCAGTCTTGTATTATGATGAGCCAACCTTGTGCTGTGATGATGATGATGTATCAATTTTTATAATAATACATATTGATGCAGATGATGATGGCATTCCTTTGAGAATGATGATGCTACTGATGAAGAAAAATTCCAATGATTTATAGATACGCCAGCCAAGATGTTGTTGATGATGTTGTCCTCTCTCTCTCGCATGATATTGATGAAGAATAACCTTCTTGTTAAGAGGGAGTGTTGAAATATTGTAACTGCAAAGAGTATTCTTATTATTATTGATATATTATTCATAGGCTCAATCCCCATTGTGGATTGATCATGTCGGTTATTGTAATAGGACCAAATCCCCTTTTGCGGATTGGTCAAAAGACAATTATAATAGGCAGAATAAGAAGTTGTCCCCAAAAGTTAATAAAGAGACCCAGAAATATAATAAAGGTGGGTTTACCCACCCAGTTTGAGAAGTTGGCCCTGCCAGTGAAGAGACACTTCACACGTGCCAAACTTGTATAAATGAAGGAGGCTAGCGCCTCACTTAGATATAACTCACTTGCTCAGTTTGAGAGATAAGTTCTGATCTGTTATTGGCAAAGGAGAGAGAGAGTGGCGCATATCTTGGAGAGGAATTTTTGTTCTAGCATAGAGATCTCTTGGAATTGTATTGGCTATCTATATTAAGGAATTTTTGTTAGGTTTTCTTCCCCTAGAGGGTTTCCCAGGATAAATTTTGTGTCTCTTGTGATTGTGTATTTCTCAGTGATCTTGGATTATGCTATTGTTATCTAATGAAATGAAAACATCTATAATAATGGATTAAACATTAAAAATTACTTCAATCTTACATAGATGGTCTCAAACCACATATCCAAGACGAATTAATATTACATGAGGTTACTACAGTAGATATAACAATACACAAGGAAAAAGTCGCAAAAGAAAAACTAGAAGGTCGATCAAGATTCAACAAGGTTTACTCAAGGAGGAGTGTACCTCAGATCACAGGAAATGACAAATACATACCACTCAATCTATGTGAAGATAGAATAAGTTTAGAGTCCCAAAGGATAAAAGAATGAAAATGTAAATGATGTGGACAGAAATGGGACCCAAGACATAGGTGCCAGATCGAAGATAACTCAAAAAATATTGTACACTTGTGAAGTAGAAAAAGACGACGAATCAGATTCAACATAATCAATAAATGAATAGATGGAAAATTTAAAAAATGACACTTTAGAGATCATAGAAAACATCACACCAAGAATATCGCTCGCAACCATCATAGGCATTACCCAACCAAAAAACAGCGATAGAAAGATTATTCCAAGACCTATTCAAATGTGGTGTCATCATGAAAAGCAGAAGTCGATATGCAGCTCCAGTAGTGCTAGTTCGAAAGAAATATGGATCTTTCGGATTATGCATAAAGTACCAAAGGCTAAACAAAATAACAATAAAAAACAAATTTTCCATTCCAATTATTGATGAAATGTTGGATTAACTTCATGGAGCAAGATATTTTTCAAAACTTGATTTAAGATCTTGGTACTATCAAATTAGATTCAGACTAGAAGATGCAACCAAGACTGCCTTCCAGGCACACGAAGAACACTACAAATTCAAGGTGATGCCTTTTGGGCTAACTAATGCCCCCATCACCTTCCAAGCGATAATGAATGAAATATTTCACCCATATTTATAGAAACATGTCTTAGTTTTCTTTGATGATATCTTAGTGTACAATGAAACATAGGAGGAGCATATGAAGCATTTGGGACACATGTTATCTCTTATGGAGGAAAATCAATTCTATGCCAAAATGAAAAAATGTACATTTGGCAAGGAGGAAGTAGAGTACCTTGGTCACATCATACCAAAAAAAGGAGCCAATATAGACTCCAAGAAAATCAGGGCAATCACAGAATGGCCTAAACCAAAAAACATATCCAATTTAAGAGGATTTCTAGGATTGGCAGGATACTATCGAAGATTCATCAAGAATTATGCTCATTTAATTGCCCCCTTAACAAATCTCCTTATGAAAAAATCCTTCCAATGGAACTTGGAACCATAAAAAAGTTTTGAAAACTTAAAAAACATTATGTCCACAACCTCGATATTAGCAACAACTGAATTCTCCAAACCTTTCATCAACGACTGTGATGCGTTAGGTTTTGGAATTGGAGCAATATTGATGCCAGATAGGTACCCAATAGCTTTTGAGAGTGGGAAATTAAATAAAAAATAATGCTTACAATCCACTTACAACAAGGAAATTCTTTCCATCATGCATGCATTAACAAAACGACACCAATATCTATTGGGAAGTAAGTTCTTGATACGCACAGATCATAACAGTCTTTGGTACTTGTTACAACAAAAAACATTGTCAATCGAACAACAAAACTGGATAGAGAAAATTGCCACATTTGATATGGAAATTCTACATAAAAGAGGAAAAGATGAAGAAACACAAGTTTTTGCAATATCAATAGACATTCCAGAATAGTTTGATGAAATTCGAACTAAGTATGAAAAAAACCCTAAGACTTGCTCTATAATCAACAATTTAAATCAATACCCTAAGTTCGAATGGAAGAATGACATCTTATGGTATAAAGGGAGAATCTACTTAAATACTAACTCAAGATTTAAAGCCAAGGTTCTTCAAGAATCTCATGATTACCCAGCTGTAGGTTATGTAGGATTTTTCAAAACATATTATAATGCATGAAGATCATTTTTTTGGAAAGGGATGAGTGTAGATATTTGAAAATATCTAGCAGAATGTGATCTCTGTCAAAGGAACAAAAATGAAAATGTGTCGACCCCTGGGTTACTCCACCTGTTACACATTCCCAATAAAACATGGGAAGAAATTTCAATAGATTTCATTGAAGGACTACCCATATTCGACGAAAAAGAGAAAATATTAGTAGTAGTAAACATACTAACCAAGTATGCACACTTTATTGGAGTAAGGAAAATAGATTCTGCAAAACAAATAGTTGAAATATTATGTAAGAAAATTAAAAAACTACATGGGTTCCCTAAGGTTATCGTCAGCAATAGAGATGCCAAATTTAAAGGGAATTTTTGGAGAGAATTTTGCAAACAAATCAGAACCTCTTTCAATATGAGCTCAACTTACCACCCTCAAACAGATGGTTAAACAAAAGTTATCAATAAGTGTTTAGAAACCCATCTTCGTTGTTTTATCTTCGACAAACAAAATAAATGGTTTAAATGGTTGCACCTTTCTAAGTGGTGGTATAATTCCACTTATCACACATAAGCTAAAATGGCATCATTCCAAGCTCTTTATGGTTACAAACCTCCATCATGGAAGGAGTTGGCCATTAGCCACATAAAATTTGCATTAGTAAAAGACCATTTAGACAAAAGCCAGAAAATACTTCAATTACTTGAGGAAAATTGAACAGTTGAAAGGAATCAGATGAAGCAACAAGCTAACCAAAACCGAACAGAAAGAGAATTCAAAGTAGGAGACTAGGTATTTTGTGAGACTTCAACCTTACAAGCAGTTATTCGTTAAAAAACATGGGAAGAATAAATTGAAACCAAAATGTTATGGACTATATCAAATAAATAGAAGAATCAGTCACGTAGCTTACCAGTTGGATTTACTAGATAAAATTTGTATCCACAATGTTTTTCATGTATCATGTCTAAAGAGAGTCTTGGGGCAACATCAAAAGTCACAAACTATACTTCATGTGTTGGATGAAGAAGGAAGAATCATTTTAGAGCCCAAAGCCATTATTGCCACTCGGGAAAAGAGATTATGTTCTCGAGTAATCAAGGAATACCTAATTAAATGGAAAAATATACCGAAAGAAGACACATTATGGGAGTCAGAGCACTTTCGCCAGTTACATCCTTCCTTACCATTTCTTTGAGGACAAAGAAAAATTTAAGGGGAGGGAAATGTTACAATAAATAAGTCTTTCCTCAAGAAGGAATTAGGACAACAAATCACCACCTGAGTAAATATTCGTCCACTGGATGAGGAAGGGAAGTTGGTTCTAACTCTAGTGAGGATCATAATTGATTTCCGAGAGAAGAGGCTGAGGAAGAGAGTCATTTCGCAGTACCTGGTCATATGGTGAGGTTTTCCTGCAGAGGATGCCACTTGGAAAGGAGAGAAGATCTTACAACATCCCAATTTGGAGTTGCTTGGGGACAAATAATCTCAGGAAGGGAGGACTGTAATGTCCCCTTCCTCTTGATCATGACGGAGGATGACTTAGTTTCCTATACGACTCTCATATTTTATTCTCAGTCTGGTAGATAAAAATTTGTTTGGATGAGTCTGTGGATTCCTTGGAGTTGTGTGGGGCAAGAGAGCAGGGTTGCAAGACATTATCTCATGTTGTAATCTATAGGAGAGGGAGCCGAGAGCTCCAGTGCAAGCCAAAGAGGTTCTTAGTAGGTCGTGGGGGTCTTTTACAGGCATCAAGGGTCTTGTGGAGGCCGCGAAGATGTGTGTGGTGGGTTGAGTGCCCTATATGTAGAATTGTGGGTATAGGAGGAAGCAACAAGTAGTTGGGAGCATATTTGAACAATTCTTAGCAATTTTGTAGAGACAATGTCAACATTCTCACTTTTGATTTGTGTATAGTGTGTTTGCTAATATTTTGTAGCTTCTACAACAACCATTAATATCTTGTTACTGTATTCTAGATTCCATATATAAATAGGAAATGTCAATATTATCTCTTTCATTGCTTATGTACTTGGGTTACATATAATGTGTTGGATGGAAGTGCCCTTAATACCATACATACAAAGTGTTTGTGAAAATTACATTAGAGCACATGAATGCAAATTGTTTGAGATAAGAAAATTACCGAAAAACATCATAAATTGCATAGCAAAACATTGATATTCTTGCCTAAAATGTTTAAAAATAATACATATAGTAAAATATTACTTTTATTTGAACATAATTAAATTGTATTTTCAAACAACTTTAAAGACATAAAATTAACACATATATATAATTCATATAATTTTAAATAAAATCACAACAATATTATCAAATTTAATCTAAATAGGTAAGTACTATTATATATAAATTCAATCTTATATAAATATTATTTTAAAACTACTATTAAAATTTTTGTTCTTTAAAAAAATAATTATATATTTTTAAAAATAACATAATTATAAATTTAGTAAATAATCAAAACATAATCATCATCTTATAAAATCACATAAAGCTAATTAATACAATACTACTAATAAAAAAATAATCAAAACATAATCATCATCTTATAAAACCACAAACCTAATTAATACAACATTACTAATCAAAATGATGATTATTTTTATGAATGTGTAGAATTTAGTGGTTAAGGTCATGCATTGTTTAGTAGCCCTTAAAATATGGATTTATGGTTGAGATGTAACATCATTTAAATGCTAATCAAAATGATAATTATTATTGTGAACATGTAGAATTTACTGGTTGAATTAATGCATTGTTTAATAACCTTAAAATATTGATTTATATATGAGATGTAACATTTTTCTACAATTACGGTGATCTTCCAGAATCCAATTACTTATCATGCGACTAACCACAAGGGTCAGTCTATGCCAGAAAGTTAGATAAGGATTGGTTTAGTTTTACCACTGATAATCCTGATTGAAGTTCTATCTAATGAAGGCGATGAATCGCTTTGACTTAGGAATGAATGAGTAGTTATTTTAAAATAACAAAATTATTCGAGATACATCTCCATACACCCCATAGCTACCATGGGAATTTGAACATAGATTTGATGCACAAGTATTTCTCATTGGAGATGCAGTTTTACACATTTAATCCTTCCACAAGATGTTAAGCCCTAATATTGGCTCATTACCCCTTAATTGGGGTATATTATATTAGTAATGTTATTTTATTTATGTCGGCTTTAGGCCATTAGTTGTAATTATACCTCCTAGTCTCCTATATATACCAAGGAGACATTTTCATTT